>MU628269.1:0-108672 GCA_025688815.1 Aspergillus carlsbadensis
GCTGAAGCCCTTCATCGGCTTGTTTTTGATGATGGGGGCCACGGAGTCGATGATCAGCGTGAGGTATTTGACGGGGTTGAGGGGGAGTTGGGGGGCGGGAGGGCCGCCGGCGAGGAGGGGTCGGCGGGGGTTGACGTTTGGTGGGGGGGAGGAGCGGAGGTGGTCGAGGATGTAGTTCATGTTCTATTCCACGGTTGTTAGATATTGACTCATGTTTTGAGAGTTGAAGAGGGGGTTATGTACCTTCTCAGCAATTCCCAACTTCCCATCCCGCATCATCATCTTGGTAAACTGCTCGAGCAGCGGCTCGTACCGCGAACGGTAGTTTTCCGTTCGGGGCAGATTTTCTGGCGCAGGGAACTTGAGGCCGGGAGCCAATTCCTGCTGCGCTGCCTGTGCTTGCTCGGTGACTTGGGCGATCATGCTCTTGACCATCGCGGCTTGGGCAGCGTCGTCCGCGCTAGCATTGGCATCACCACCACTCGGCTTCTGCTCGAGCTGTCCCCTCCGTGCGGAAGTCGAGAAAGATCGAGAACCCGACTGTGCCTTTTTGATCTGATCCTGGAATACTTTGGGAGCGTGCTTTGCGGCTTCTTTGTCGCGGGATAGGATCTGGGATCGTTAGCCATCACCATACCGACCCAACGAATTTGACACAACAAGCCGAGTTCAAGCCCCTCTAATCCAATCCTGAAGGGAAGGTCAAAAACTGCCTACCTCAGAAACCATCGTCCCCTGCTGCAACTCCGGCGTAGAAGGAACCCCATCACACCTCTTCTCCTTCTCCATAATCCGGCTCACCTCCGCAGCCTCCTCGCTGACATGGGGCATCGACGTAGCAGCGCGCTGCGCCTCCTCAGACTCCTTCACATTCTTCCCATCCGACCCTGATGAGTTCCATCGTCGCTGTGAAAGTGCGGAGTGTGATTTTGAGGCCGCTGTGGAGAGACTGACTCGGGGTGCGGCGGCGGAGGCGCGGATCGCTGGAACAGCCGTTCGGGCGGCGAAGAGGTTGAGTAAAGGTGCCATTGTGTATTGTTTGAGGTTGGATTGAGCGCACTGCGCGGTTTGAGTGAGGGAGGTCGTTCTGACCGTGTCTGGACTTTTGGGTGTGTCGGCGGAGGTTTTTCCTGGGCTTAGTCAGCTGGTTTCTGCGTGCCAAGACATGGGCGTCAAGGTGAAATCACCACCTGCATCTCATACTTGTTTCTTTGTGGAGAGATTTGGAGAATTTAAGAAAAGTCTTCAGGTTACAGTGATTAGTTTCGAGTAACTATTCCTACAACTGAGTGCCAAGGTAGTAGTAGCTTAGGAGACTCAAATCTGAACAGAAACATTCCATAAATCCCCGTTTTCCGGTGCAAACAAGCACAAGCATCAATACAACGTATAGTAGGCAAAGAAAGTCGAGTAGTAGCGCTTTACAAAGTAACTGACCCGCAGTAAAACAGTCAAGCAGCGTAGCTTGGATTAAGGTGGTCAAGGGAGTAAGAGAGACGAGTGAGTGTGGGGAGATTTTAAGACACGTAAGAAGCCGCGCATTATCGAATGCTTCTGGCATTGAGAAAAGAGAGGCATGAAAGAGATGCGCTCAAAACAACCGCCCAGTCTTTATTAGCTGAGGACATAGCGCCCAGATGGCGCTTACCGCAGCTTCATCGCGTTGAATAGAGCGCTCTCGTCTACACTGTCTGGGTAGACGTAGAACGCGAGTGCCAGGATCATGTACATGCCCAGGCACAGGCAACCTTCGAGATAGTTCGACTTTCCATCTTGAATGAGGAACGTCACGACCAGTCCGGAGATGAAGAATGCGACGGTCTCGAAGATGTGGAAGTGGAGCGTCATTTCCACGTTCATGATCCATCCCAGGATGACAAGGAACGGGGTGACGAACAGAGCAATCTGGAGACTGCTTCCAATGGCAACACCGATGGCAAGGTCCATCTTGCCCTTGTAGGCGACCACAACAGCTGTAACGTGTTCCGCAGCGTTTCCGACAATGGGGATCAGGATAAGACCAATGAAAGTGCGGCTCATGCCCGTCTTCTCGACAATGCTGTCAATGCTGCCAACTAGGTAGTCTGCGCAGATGGCGACAAGAACGGTGACGATGACCAGGGCGATACTGGCAGCCCACGGGTTCAGCAGATGCTCCTCTTCCTCCTCCTCTTCATGCTCGCCTGCGTGTTCCGGATCTCCGGCTGTCTCGTTGTTGACTTCCTCGAAGAGATGCGCGTGCGACCTGAGCTGGAAGAAAAGGTATATGATGTATAGAATGAGGAGGATAATGGCGGTCCAGTGGGAAAGGAAGAGGATGTTCTCGTCTTTATGCCCTTCTTTGGCGGAAGACAAGGAAGCGTAAAGGGTGGCCGGGATAATCAGCGAGGCGGAGGAAACGGTCATGAGAGACGACATGGTCGATGCCACGGTGCTGTTGAACGACTGCTCAGGGTAACGGATACCACCAACGAGGAAGCAGCATCCCAAGACGAGTAGGATGTTGGAGAGAATGCTGCCGAGCATGCTCGCTTGAACAACACGGATTTGCTTGTCCTTCAGGGCAATGATGCTGACCTATTTCGAACTGTTAGCTCAACCCACGACACCAGATAGCTGCACAGAAAGTCATACAATCAGCTCAACTGCATTTCCAAAAGTCGCATTCATCAGTCCACCCAGAGCCTGTCCCAACGTGGCTGCCAATTCCTCCGTCGCAAAGCTCAGTAGCGAAGCAAGCGGGACGATAGCCAAGAAGTTCAGGGTGAAAACCACGGTGCTGTCCCAGTGGAGCACACCCGCAACGATACCCAAAGGCACGAAGACGAGGAGGACATTGACATAGTCCCGCGCAAGCGTAGCCCAGGTCAAGTGCACGGCGTGCGCAGGCCAGCTCGTCCAGTGGTGATGGCGCTTATGCTGTGTTGAGTTGCGACGAGAGTCGGGAATCAAGGCTTCTCGCTCGTCAGGGAAGCCATTGCTGTTTTCTAGACCGGACATTCTTCTTGGGGGACCCCAGCTGTGTCTGCGGAAACTAGAAAAGATACTTCGGTTTGCTGTGTCGGGGGTTACGCAGATACTGTTAGCTCACGGCGGTCCTCGGAGGGATTGAGTCGGATCGAAGCCAGGCGAGATTGGTCTCCGCATTAAAATGGGAGGATAGAAATTATAAAAGGAATGAAGGGACAGACAAGTAGTTGGCAAGAAAAGAATTACAAGAAGATTTGAAAGAGTTAAGGTAAGGAGAGTGTGACCCAGAAACACTGAAAGACAACCAGCAGTGTGGATCCAGAAATGGGAAGAGAGACAACCGGAGACGTCGATATGATGAAAGGGAAAAAAGATTCAAAGGGAGAACT
This sequence comes from Aspergillus carlsbadensis, assembly GCA_025688815.1. Taxonomy (NCBI): domain Eukaryota; kingdom Fungi; phylum Ascomycota; class Eurotiomycetes; order Eurotiales; family Aspergillaceae; genus Aspergillus; species Aspergillus carlsbadensis. Next base: position 3,360 of record MU628269.1, read on the forward strand.
CTGAAGCAGATCTCCTCCGTTGATGATGGGAGAAGGGGAAAAGCTCAAGGGTCAAGAGAACCTACACATTTGGGGGAAACCACGGAGCTGTGGCGGCGCTTGGTTCAGAAGCCGACGAGCCACTCTTAATAGGAAAAAAAGTCTTGTCTTGTTTGACGAAGGTTGTCCGGTAGCACAGGAGATTAATTATCTTGGATGAGGGGGTGCCCGGTGATGGAGTGATTATTGGAATGAAATCAGGGTCTCTAAGTGTGACGGTGCCGTGGATGCGGTTGATGTGGCTGGAAGATTTGACTTTGGAGCAGCACTTTACAGCAATCTGGAGACGAGTTGTTTATCCAATTGGTCCGAGTTGCGTACCAGAGTAACTCAAGAGAAGCTACCTTTGCACAGCCTCACTGGAACATGGATACTTTTGATGAGCAGCTGCGTTTCCTCTTCGCATTCCCGATCGTCTTAGCGCCCTCTCGGCAGGAGACGGAAACCACCACCGCGAAACAATTCGGCGTCAAATTGAAGTCTCGATTTTAGAAGATCTTAAGAGCGGAGCCTAAAACACGACTCATAAAATCTCATCAACCCCCCAGAAGAAACCAAGTGATTCGGTGAAAACCCTGGAAAGACATGGCAACCCCTCTCGATTTCAAGTTCCAAAGGCACTGCCACACTAGCTCGCACCCCAATCCGCAAAAGGAAAAATGCTCTGAACCCAAGCAATGACGGTGACAAACGAGACCCTGACCTACTTTTCCCCCTGCAGTGTGATTCGCCAACTTATTCTCTAGCGCCTCGGAGTTCAAGAATGCTCATAAATGCTATGGCTGATTTCCTGCCAGCGAAGCCTCACCTGAGCCTTGAGGCACACACGAGTCACGACTCCGCGCTGAGTGGTCTCACTTGACAACGCAGCCCAGCAGGGTGCAGGACAGTGCAGCCGCAGCGCAGAGCCACGTTCTCACATTTGCTCCCTTCGGCTTCTTCCTCTTGGGAGCGCTTAGGTTGGTACAACGGTCGTGTCGTGGCTGGGGTCGCTAAGACTCAGGAGAAATGCCTCGTTTCCCGCACCACGAAGAACGGAGTACTCCATGTCCGATCTTATCTTTCGTAAGAAAATTCCGACGCGCCTCGTTTTAGTGCCTTAGTTAGGGCAAGCTGCGTAAGTTTCAATAAATGTCCACGTCTCCCAGCGACAGAAGGAGAAGTACTCCGTCGATAGTCCGCGACCGCATGTACTCTTCCGTGTATATATTCCGGCGACCGGCCGCGCAAGCCACATCCTAGGCGTGACGTCAGCCTTTACGGAACATTTGAGACAGCGGAAGAGAAGATTACCGCCGAAAGAGCGATGCTGACAGTTATTATTTACTGGTACTTGGCCTCAGATTTCTGACTGCTCAAGAAAGGTGAAGCTGTACTCAGACATTGTACTCAGACGAATTTTCACAGAGTAAATCTCAAGTAATATTGACCCGGAAACGAGCATGACCCAAGAAGAAGCAAAGCAGCGCAGTGTATTAGCGAATGTATTCTACGAGAGAAAGAAGGAAAAAATCTGCAAGAAATCATCCACCTGAGGTACAGATGCGAACGATTGTGATATCATCATCTAGATAGTAAAGAGAGTGCGCAGAACTCGCTGCCTTCTCCTCATTCCCAAGACAAGACAAAATCTATGCGCCGCCGAGACCTATTTGGATCACATCAGCAAGCCGCTCACCCAAAACATAATCAAGACGCGCTGAGCTGAGGGGTGAAGTTGAGGTTAAGGAGAACATACCAGCAGCAAAAGCAAGATACCATGTGCGCGATGCACCGCCATCAATCCAGCCGTAGTCAAAGCCATCCTGGGCAAAGAACCGCCAGGACGCGGTGGGGTCGATAAGCGCCAAGTTGGCGTAGAGTACGCCCTTCCAGCCGCCGGTGACTCGCTCTGCGGGGGCGGCCGCGTCCGATGCGAAGATGGCGTCCCATTCTTCGCGCACGAACGTCGGGCTGCGTACGTAGCTGCTTGAGGGGAGAAGAGGGAGCATGTGGATTCTAGACATGAGTGGTTAGTTGAGGGTCTGTTCATGTAAGGGGATGATGATGCTGATGTACCCTTGGATATATTCGAGATTGTTACCGAAGTAGGTAGTGTGGTCGACTTTGTTTTCGAAGAGCTGGGGTTGTTAGTGATACTCGTCGAGCTGGAGAGATGGGGTAGGGCAGCGACTTACAATTCCAGTCACTTTGTTGGCAATGAAGTTGGACGGGTGGTTCGCATTGTCACTCTCCATGAGGAAGTAATTGCGCAAGCTCCTCCGCAAGATCCCCAGCATCAGGTTACCGCGTGCCTCCATGCTGGCATCCCCGCTCGTCTTCCCCCACATTTTAAGCGCATAGGCAAACATGACATCTTCCGACGACGACTCCTCGTCCTTGCCGTCAAACGACTCAAAAAGCCCCTTGGCCCACGAGTGCCCATGAAACCAATCGAAGGAGCGGGAGAACGGGAACAACGGATCATTCGCAGCCGCATTTCCGGCATCCCGAACAAGCATATTGACCCAGTCCCTATTGGGACCAATCCAGCTGGGATCGAGGTTTCCGATGATAGCAGCGGCGTGGATAAAGTACCCGTAGTGAAAATGGTGGTCGTTGTACAGCGTGTTGCCAAAGTCGGCCCCGACGTCGCCGCCGTAGCTGGCTGAGGAAACCACACCTTTCCACACGGTGTCGTACACCAGGGGGTACTGCTGTCTGTTCTGGGTGAAGCGGGCAAAGGCTTGCTTTAGTCTCTCAAGGGCAGGCGCGGCGGTGGCGTGGTCGTTCAGCAGCTTGTCTACGGTGTAGATGATGGTTGCGAATTTACTCAGCGCTTTGCCGCTGTAGTACATGCTGTTCAGGTTGGTTTGGCCGTCGATGTCTTGCTGCAGCTCTGTTGCAGCGGCGCCCCTGATGACGCCTTGAGCGGCTTGGGAAAGTTGAGGAGAGCTACCGGACGCGATGCTCCATGGCGCAAAGTCCATGGTCGTTGGGAGGTCGGGCTCGGTCATGGTCCAGTATTCGCCAATGACTGCTCTCGCGGCTCCCTTGGTGGTGGTTCGCAGAGTTATGTTAACCGCGCGACTTCTGGTCTGCGAGTCAAACGCTTCGACATGGTGAGGTAGGGCGAACACCATCAGAGGTGTGCTTTGGACGTCCTTGCCAGCTTTGCCCCAGGAGAGACGGTAAGTACCAGTACGGTCGTTGACTGCGCCAGAAACGACGGCCTCGACAGGGAAAACACCGGACGAGTTGTCATAGAGGCTTTCTCCCGAAGAGCCAGCAGGGTTCTTTGCGACTTGGATAGTACCTGACCATCCAGCCGGACCTCGTAGATCTGTAGTCGAGACCAGCTGTAAGCCTGGATCCTGCCCATCCTGCGGAGTGACATAAATGAGCCAAATAGCGCCATCCTCAAGAGTAGCACGGTATTTGAAGATTCCGGCTTTGGGCGAACCGGCAGTAACGACTTGGCGGAAATGAACGGCGCTTTGAACCACTGGCTGAAGCTGATTGTAGACTCCGGTGACGTATCCCATGCCCTGTACTACGGGGATGGTAATCCTCTGGGAAGATCCCGCCTGAGGACGCAGGACAGCATCTGCTGAAAATGGCTTGACATTCTCCGCAGTCAGTGTTGTAGAATGCGAGAGCTCCGCCGCGGACAGAATGATTGATTGAATCCCAATAGGATTGATATAATATGCGACTGGATTCCCTGGAAGAGCGCTTGTCGGGCCATAGGCGAGCAGATGCGGTTCAATGTGCGAGACAGACATTCCGAAGCTTTGGAGGTTTCCGCTTCCTTTAGCCCATGCTAGCGAGTAGGGGTGAGTGAAAGTGGCATTTGTTTGGCTTCCAAGAAACAGCGCGCTGTGGAATTTGTTTGTCTCGATAGGTTCCGAGGAGCTCTACCGATGTTAGACTAGTTGGTATATCTGATAAGGGTACTTACGACCCCATTCTTAGCCACCGGGTGGTCATTACGGGATGTGACTACACCGGGTATTGGGCCAGTGCCTACTGGCACGAATGCGTCTTGGTTGGCCATTGGGGCAGGATCTAGTCATGGAACTGTTAGGGAAGATGGCCGCATGTTTTGGCTGCATTCACGGACCTTGAGGAGCTTGGGTTACGAATGTGTTTGCTGGCGAGACAGAGTCCAGGCTGGTAGTGATATCAGCAGCGGAATGACTCGGAGTTTCCAAAGTAGACGAAGTCGGACTGTCGATAACGCTTTGACTCGAAGTCGAACTGATCGGAGTTTCCAAAGTAGACGAAGTCGGACTGTCGATAACGCTTTGACTTGAAGTCGAACTGATAAAAGTTGTAGGCGAAGTTGTAGGCGTAGACGAGAGATCCGAAGCGGTATATGAAGGAATGGGTGCGGCCTCAGGTGACGGCTCAGCCGGAGCGTCTGGCGGTGTATCCTGATAGGGGAGTAGCCAATTAAGCAGAGAATCAGGGCTCCCTAGGGTATCGAGTAGACCATCTAATCCAAAAGGACCGACAGATTCCTGTGTTGGCGCGGGCTGTTCCAATTCGTGGCCTTCGCGCTCCAGTGCAGTATGGTAGACCTGTCTCGGGTCAGCACAGGCATCGCCCAATGGCAATTTGTTCAACTTACACCTTGTGTCTCGGGTGGTAGTAGTCTAGCGCCTTGGGTTGAGGGAGGGTATTGTGTTATCTCCGAGGCGGTCGTTGCTTGGGTGGGAGCTGGGGCAGAGAGCACTGTCTTTGCGGCGAGAAGCCATATTAGCATTGTCGACATGCTCTCCTTAGATAATGCCTGCATCTTGTACGTTTGGGTATACAACAAAAAGACAAAATCACAAGAAGCAAGCGCAGTTTATAACAAGTGCCGTGGTGAAATTAGAGATTAAGGTGAATTTTTCGATCCCATCAGAGCAGCTATTATTCTGCCCTCGAGAAAGATAAAAGAATGAATGGCTCTTCAAAAGGCCTGATTCAATAAATAGAGAAAAGGGCGTGATCCAAGAAGACAATGGCCAAGTTGATAGGCACCCTGCAAAAGAGCGTGATGGGAACCGTGAAGGATAACCCAGAGATAGAGAGCGAACGAGAGAAGAACAGGTGGCCTGGAGTGAAGGACAGAATGGAGACAGAACAAAAATTCAACATGGTAAAAAAAAGACAAATAGCTCACCCGACTCGAATGTCAACAGATTCCAGGCACGGCTGATGGGAATCTCGGCAGGCCCGCGCAAGACTATGCTGGGCTCGGTGGGCGTACGAAGTCGGCGGATTGCAACGTACCACGAGAATGTGGATCTGTGTAGAGATGAGTCTCGAGTCAAAACAAATAACCGCGATGGTTACCAGAATGTAGGACTGCGGATGGCTCCTGGAGGGACTGGAATGTGGGCTGCTCCATGCTCACGGCCTGAGCCCTGAGGCCACGAGTCTGCGAAGGGGATCGACAAGGGCAACTCACAATGAGCGACTGACCGAATCGTCTGATAAGGGACTGCAATGTGTGTATCGCGATGTTGGATAGAATTGAGAGGACAAAAGCTGTGATGACGCAGGTCGCGAGAAAAATATGTGGAGCAGAGCAGCAGAACAGGCAGCTAAAATATCTCCAGTTCATGATTCTCGCTGAACCACCAGACAAGCAGGCCAAGAGGCAATCCTCAAGGACAAGACTCTGCTAACCCCCAGCATGACCAGGACGCACTGGATTTGACTTCCTGATCTCCATTGTTTACGGTTGATCTCGATAGAGACGGCGCCAGGAATGCGCCTTGAAGCTTGGACGCTCCGCTGGGCGACGAATGCCCCGCAACGAGATCAACTTAGATCGCATTCTGTTGTATCAGATAAAGCGAGATAAGACCTCATGCGGACCATGTGGACGCGATCAAGGAGGGTATGGTAAGACTGAGGTTCAATTGAGGTTACAGTGGCGGGTCGCGTTTATGCCCCGCGTTTCCTCAGCAGACCTGGTCATCTCCGCAAAACCAACATTTGTTCGGTCGCACCCCGGGAATGACCAACCAGCAGGAGCAGGGATCTGATATCTGGAAATTTCCGAGGGTGGATGACTTGGTGTCGTGATACTTTGAATCCAGCAAATGCGAGGATGGATGTGATCGAGTCGGTAGCAAACACCCGAGTTACTGACATGTAGAATTCCACTAGTATTCAAGCCGTCCATAACTATACTTTTCGGCCGTAAAAGTTCCATATCATGCGTTCCCAGACGCATCCAAGCTCTACCAAGTGACTGACTAACAAAGGTAATATAACTCCATAGAAGACCTTAAACAAGGTACCTGAATCCCTTCTGCATCCTCAAACTCTCGTCCGGATCATCAACAGCGTGATGCGCAACCTCCGGCAGAGCATCCTGCTCCTCGAGTTGCTTGTTGAGCCTGGAGAGCACAATACGGAAGTAGAAACATCCGACGATAGTAATTCCGAACATCGCTGTGACAATGCCGTAGCTCTGGCGGAATCCGTTTGCCTCAAGATCCCAGACGTACGAGCCGGCCACATTACCGAGCTGACTGAACGCGTTGATCATGGCGATGGCGACGGCACGCTTGGCGGGCGGGCGAGGGAAGGATGAACTGATCCAGGAATAGAAGACGATGAATCTGAGTTTGTTAGTTTGGCGCAAAGCAATGTTGGAGTGGAGACAAGGGCTTACCCAGCATAAGAAGCGGCTTGGAGGAAGAGAGCGACGTAGCGGGCAGCGACGTTCAAGGTCGACATGCTGATGATGAAGCCGACGAGGCCAACGCAGATCGGACCGACGATATGCCAGAACTAGAGAGTGTAAGCAAAATATACTGCAATCAACTATTGAGGTTGACAAACCTTCTCTTGGTAGCGGTCAGAGCTCCAGGCGACACACAGAGAGAAGAGGCAGGAGAAGACCCATGGGGGAGCGCTCATGAGAAGAGTCGGGACGTAGCCGAACCCGAGAGTTCCGGTAAGGGTAGGCTGGTTATGAAGTTAGATAGCGAGCGTCTAAGACAATGCATATAACTCACGAAAAACGCGTTGAATGAGAGGCCGACGACATAAGCAGTGAAAGTGATCATCATGATATAGATCTTGAAGTCCTTGACGGCCATGAACAGGCCGTCCCATGGCCCTTGCTCTTCGGCATCAATATCAGCCTCACCGACATCCTCGGTCATTCGGAGCTGAGCAACTTCGAGTTCTTCCTTCGTGAAACCGCGAGTGTTGGTAGGCAGATCAGGGAGAATGAATGCTGCAGAGATAGCAATAGCCATTGTGGCGGCACCCTCAACTAGAAGACGAAATTGTCAGTAGATTGCGTATGGTGAGAAGATAAGAGAACATACTCCAGAAGAGCCAGCGCCAGGCAGCGTGACCAAGAACATTCTGCATGTTGGAGAGAACTCCAGCTCCCACAAGAGCGGAGAAGGCATTGGAGATGAGATTTCCACAGAACAGGAGGGCATTCCGAGTAGTGAGCTCCCGGCGAGTGTACCATTTCGATAGGATCATGAGGGCACCAGGGAGGAAAGCAGCCTCGACGAAACCAAGGAAGAAACGGATGGAAACCATTCCCGCGAAATTGTGAACGACACCGGACAGCGTCGAGATCAGACCCCAGAGAAGCATGACGGCCGAGATGTAAAGAGAGGGCCGGGAGATTCTGTTGATGAAGATGTTGGAAGGGACCTGCATTAAGATGTAGCCGACATAGAGAATGCTGAGGCAGGTGGCGTATTCACTGTAATTCAGGTCCAAATCGTCTTGAAGACCCTTGAGGCGAGCAGCGGCGATGTTGTTGCGATCCAAGTAGTTCATGATGTAGATGAGAATGAAGAGGGAGCAGCGAGCATCGAGCTTGCGCTTCAGGCTCTTCTCTACCCGGACCCTCATTTCCGGGTCCATGGCAGCAGCACCCCTAGCATTGGGCCTTTCTATCGTCTCGACAGTCTGTTTCTCGATCTGGGCGGCATCAGAGCCAATCTTCGAAACCTCGTCGGCCATGGCTTGTGCGGCTGCCAGTGAGAGAGTAGTGAAAGAAGAAAAGAAGTGGAAGTTTTCTCTGGGGAGTAGAGTCCCCGTGGGGTACTCCGTAGGGTTTTATGGGTTAATTGTTTCCCTCAACAGAATCATGGCTCTGTGCGTTTCCATCAAACCACGAATCAACAGGTGGTCCCGTGGACCGTTCGGTTTGCCGGTTCTGGAATACTACTCCGGAGGTATGGGGTTCAAGTGGACCGAGTGTCGCCTGAGAATTCACCCCGCCCCCAATCGGATCTCCAGACTTACGACGGCCAGTTTCCGGGACTTGATTTCGGCTGCCATATGGTGCTCGCTGTGACGTTTCATTGCGTGCAACGTTATCTTGACTGGCATGGTAGTGGGGATATGGCGTGGGATGCAACCCGTTTGCCGGGGATTTTACGGAGATTGAAGGGCGATTGGGAGGCCGAAAAGCTCGGCGTCCTGGTCTAGCGCCTGGCTATTCTTCGGCGTTGGGAACCTTTTTTTCGAACCGAGATACGGCTCAAGCCGAACCCTCCTGTGCTCGCTGTCATTTTCTCCAGGCCATACCGGTCAACGTCCGAGAGATAGGGAGCATCGCGGTAGGAAATTGTGTAAATAAGACTGCTCCCGACTTCCTTTCCAATTTTTGGACAGTCTCTGGACAATGGGAAAGCTCGGGAGGCGATGGACTCGGAGCAAGCATGGAATTATCAAACGCAAAGGGATGTGGGGGAGCGTGGGAGGACACACAGGCGTGGGGGCGGGGAGCAGCACTTTTGCAGGGGTTTGCTAAGGACACCCCACGCTAAGCTCAAATAAGCATTGGATTTTCCCTTTACAGGTTGTTTCTAGGGCTTTCCAGCCCTAGTCACATCGGAAAAAAAGGTCCCAATGAGGAATGTATACAAGGCCATCTCTGGGACCAAGCTGTGGAAACCAAACGTCGCTTAGACTTGACACGGGTAGCCTTTATCCTGGTGGATTTCTTCATTCCTATATTTTCCGACAGAGTATAACTCCGGATCGTCATGAGCAAAATGTTTGCAAAAGCCACAAGATGACAATCGTCTATATACATTATTCCATGCCAGCAACTGACCAGCAGCCGAAGCGCAACTAAACCATAGGCTTCTCCATCGGCTTGATGACGCCCTGCTTGATAAGAACGCGAGGCTTGGTGGCTGCGCTGAAAGATTCCTTGGTAGACCACTCGGGACCAATGGGGATGCGGAGAGATCTCTCGTACTGTTGTTTCGTTTCGTACATGTGGGGAAGTTGAGTTGCGAGATACTTGTTGTTCTGCACAAGGAACATACCAATTTGTCAGCCAACCGGAAGAAGCCTGAGAGGGGGATGTCTCTTTTACCTTTTTGATGCGTTTCTCGTTGATGATGACACGGGAAAGTTTAGCGTCCTTGCGCTGTTCGGGCTTAACGCCCTCGACCGTGGTCAAGACCCGCTTCTGGCGCTTCTTCTGCTTCTTGCTGACACCGTCTCCAGTCCAGCTGCCCCAGCCGGGGAGTGTCTCATCAATCACTTGGTCGCCCTCTTCTTTGACGGTGTCGAGCTTTTCCTGCTCAAATGCCTGCACAACCTCGTCACCGGCGAATGCTCTCTGCACGAGGTCGTGGTTCTTGAGCAGCACCGGCACGTTAGCCTCGTCGTCGCTGTCGGACTCGCCATGGGTATCACGTAGCAGCGGTGTGGGCGTCTTGGCTTTTGAGGCCACGGCAGCCTTTTTGGACCTGGACTTCGCGGGCTCCGGGCCAACCGGGCTTATGTCGACGGATAGTTGGGAGTCGTCCGCCTTTGAGCGACGATTCTTCCCGGATGTCTGGACAAGCCAAGGATTCTCCTCCTCGCCCCCGGACTCGTCCTGCGCCGGAACTTCCTTATTTGCACGAGCTAGAGGTTTGGCGTTTGATTTCTTGTTCGGGTGTGATGTTTTCTTGGAGGTGCTGGATTTGGTCTCGAGCTGTTGATCGGCATCATGTTCAGGCTCCTCATCTGACCCAGGCGCTTCCTCAAACTCATTACGGGTGGTCTGCTTCTTCGCCTTGTCCTTTTCAGTTTTCTTGTCGCTGGAGTGGCCGAACTTCCGGCGGCCGATCTCAGACTCAGCCTCAGACTGGGATTCTTCACCTCCTTGCAGCTCACGGTTTAGGCGGCGGATCTCAGCGTCGTTCTCCTCTCTGCGGGCAGCGTCTGCGTTTTGCATAAACTTCAGGGACAGCAGCTTAGCATAGGGGCCCTTGGCCTCCTGGTCCGCCTCAGCCGCCCCTTCAAGCTTATTGAGCTTCTTGAGGAGCTTGCGTTTCTCGGAATCGGAATCCTGCTCCTCCCATGGGTTTTCGTTCTCAGACTCAGACTCGGAGCTGGACCCAAGGTAGTCCTCATCCCCACCTCTGGTCACTCGCTTGCCCTCAATGCGCTGTCGTAATTCCTCTTCCCGCTGTGCAAGCTCTACAGCACCATGGCGAGCGTCCTCATCCCACGCTGTTCGGCCGGTTTGCTTCAGACTCTTTGCCCATTTGCTCTCCTTGTGCTTGGAGCCCATGCGAGCCTCGGCCCTTCGCCGTTCATTGGCCTCTCGGTCCTGCTCCTCCAGGTCTACCCCAGCCTCTAAGAGAGCTTGCCGTTCTTTCTCCTCTAATCTCTCTTGCTCCTTTCGATGGACACGGCGGTAGGACTTGCTTTTGATCTTCTTGATCCGCTTGGCCCGTACTTCCTCGCGGAACATGAGGTCACGGTGTTTGCGTAGCTCTGCTCGGCGGGCTCGAATCTCCTCGATAGGCATTTGGCGCGCTTGTAATTCCTCAAATTCTTGGACCTGGCCTTCGGCAGATTTACCCTGGGCGTCGGCAAGACCACTCTCGACCAGGATATTCTGAATTGCACTCTCCAGGTCGGTCTTTGGCTCAACCACACCAATGCGGTGAGACACTTGTGCATCGGGATCTGGCAGGGGGAACACCAGATGCTCAGCCCTGCGGTTGGCCTTGACGGTCTCAAGCCAACGGCCAAGAGTTTCTTTGCTCTTCTCGTAGGCGGCGGCGCGCTCGATACGGTCCTGTTGGCGTTTGGCAAGGGGTGCGTCCAGCTTTCCCGGAATCCCTGAGGTGGTCTTTGGGGCGGATACTGCGGTGTCGACATGCTTGAGCGAGTTCTTAAGGCGGGAGTCAGTGACGGATGGGAGAAGGTCCGCGATTGTAAGTTTCCGCGTAGCTGTTAATCCGAATTCGGTGGGGTTGAGATGCTCCTGTCCGCTTTTCGTCTTTTTCGTAGCCTTGGAAGCAGCCGTTGTCGTCATAGAGTCCACGAAGCTTTGTAATTTTGAAAGACCGTCGGTATCCCCTTCCTCGTCGCTCAATGATAGCTCGGATCCTTCGTTCTCATCGTCAGATTCGCTTTCATCTTCTTCGCTGTCTCCTTCGCTTCCGGACATATCTTCATCAGATTCTTCGATTTCAGCGCGCTTCTTGGTTTTGGCTGCTGCTTTCTTGGCTTCCGCTTCCTCCTCCGCAACGTTCATGTCCCAAGCGGCTACTAGATCGATTGCGTCCTCTCCAAGGTCGTCCTCATCCTCGTGCATATCTTCATCTGCATCGGACTCATCCTCTCCTTCAGACAAATTGATCTCGCGCTCGCGCTTCGGCTTTTGGGACTTCGACTTCGACTTCGGCTTGTCTTTGTAGGTTGAACTTCCCCGGAAAGTGAAGCCTTCAAATCTCTCCTCGTCACTTGAGCCCATAGCCTCATCACTGTCGAGCTCGCTATCATTGTCACTGGCGACTCCTATCTTCCACCGGGGGCCTTCTCCATCACTGCCCGCACCCGAGTTTTCTTCGTCGTCGGAATCATCGCCCTTCCGGCGGCGCTTGTTATCTGGCTCATCGGAGTCTTCATTCCGTTTGCGCTTGAAGTAATCGGCGGCATCATCGCCTAATCGACTTCGTCGAATCTTGTGTCTTTGCGGATTCTCTCGCTCGGCGATGGAGAGGGCGTTCAGAATCTTTCCGGATCTCCTCTTTGTTGCGGTCTGCTTCTTCTTTTGGATTGCATCGTCGTCGCGGGGACCGCGCTGCTGAGTCTGCTTGCGAGGCATGTTGACGCAGAATCAATGAAGAAAGGCCCAGCGAAAAATAGAACGCAAGAGCCTCTAGTAATCGAGAGGGACAAGAGCTTGTGGACAGCTTCTGCGGTGCATTAATTTTTTTCTTATCGCTGGTGGCAGAAAAAAAAATAAAAGTCTTGGCAAAGGCGGAGAGCTCTTCCGACGGCCAGCCAACTGCGACTTTCCACCTCCTCCGCAAGCCGACGACAACGAGGATTACGGACCTTCTCTAGCCATCTCGCATTCTAAAGATGGTTAAACCTACACAGCCGATGATGGCGCGCCTGCGCTTGACGACGAAACAGGTCAATGGCGGTTACTACAAGGGAAACCGAACCGGTTCGATGGGTTATTTCGCAAAGAACGGATCATACATTATCGACTGGAAGAAGGTCCGCACATACAACGTGCCTGAGAATCTGGCTGATTTCAAGGTATGCTACTTTCCGCTAGCAATTTGGTGATATTACGCTTGGTGAATTGGAACTAATCCGCGTCAATGTACAGCTTACCCCATTCGTGACGAAACTTATGCCCGCTACGAAGAGCAAATACTTCAAGCAGATCCAAAGAAATGAAAAGACTGTCAGCGTTGAGAAGGGCCTCCAGGCCGAGGACTACCTTGAACTCTGGGCTTCGGACAACGGCCCCGAGCTTCTTGAATTTGAACGGAAAGACCAGAGACGTGCGGAGTTTGCTCGTGCCAGGCAAGAGTACGAACGGCAGAAGGTTGAACAGAAGGTTGAGCGGAAGGCTGAGCGTTCAAGGGCATCTGAGCAGGGAGCTGGAACACCTTGAAGATGGGGGTTCGGAATTAAGGAGTTCACTGTAGAGGTACGTGAAAAAGTTGCCAAAAGAGTCCAATGATCCTTTTCTCATCGTGACCCTAGATATTTGAGCGGCAGTCAAAGAGCTTTTTCGCTCACTGGAATGTGCCCACAATAGCACTTGGTGGATGTCACATTTGTTGTTTACATGTACATTATTGGGTATTTGGCGGCGGAAGGTACTCGATACCTGCGCAACGCAACCGGCTTTCGGCTGGCAGACACAGGCAATCCCTGTGTGAAGTCGCTTCTCTGGCGTATTTCCTAGTTTCTTCAGGGTAGCATGGCATGTTTTGTTTGTTTTTGACCATATGAATAGGATTTAAGCATATAAGGCTTTATGAACATCCGAGTATAAGTGAGTTCGAGCATTCCAGCTACATCTAAGACAAGGTCAATTATTCCTAGAGTGTCCAACGGTATCTATACTGTTACTGTTTCTGATCAAGATCCATATATCTCTACTTTGACGAACGAGTGCTCGCAGGTTGGCCGCCGCTTGATGATTTCGCAACTGGCTCGCCCCTGTCTTCGCCGGAGAGCGTGGAAGCCCCATTCCTTCCACCGTGATATGACCCGTTGACACCAGGCGTTGCCCCTCTTCTGGCATCGTCATCTCTACCAGCTTCTGGGCTCGCTTGGCACCTTTCTTGGAGGTGATCTGCTGTCAATTCTTTGTTAGCCAGAGCCCTGCTACATGACTTTACAGTAACACAAAGCCTTGAGCCAATCACAGTCTAAGTCATGATGTTGGCTTCACTCCAAGATCACCTGGTAATTTCTTCCTGCAGGTGCAGTTACCTGCGCAGACTTGGGAGTGGAGTCCTTGAGGCAGATATGTCTGTGTCTCGTATGTTGACTGGCTAGCTGTGAGGCTTCATTCACCAGCAACTTTACCACAACTAGTATTTTGCATGCAGAGACTTCAGACACTGGGAGTGAAGGTGTGGACTTTTTCACTTCGCTTGTCTATAAATTGACTGTCCTCGCACCCTTGTTCTCTTCTTCTTTCTTCCCTTTCTCTCTCACACCAACCCTCTCCTCTCCCTCTCTTCTGCTTCTCCTGCATACTCCGCTACCCTCCTTCAGTTTCTAGCGACCTCGAATCCTTTACAACAATTCCTCTGACAGCAGTTAAGATGCACGTCTTTTCCACCCTCCTTTCTTTGGCCCTCCTTGTTGCCGTTGGAAATGCCGCTACTGGCAAGCGTGATGTCGGTAAGTGCCACGCAGTCGGTGTTGCCCTGCTCGAAGCCATATCTGATCATCCTGTGCTACATAGGCCGTGCTTCTCGCAAAGAGTTCACCACAGTGGCCGCCCCTATTGCTGTCATTACCGATGGAGCCGGCGTCCAGCGCGAACTTGTTGAGCCTAGCCTCACTGAAGAGGACCTGATTGCAGAGGATGTGAGTACCCTTCCACACGTTACTTCATAGATTCTTCCTTTCCTTTGTGATTCGGGTCAACATACTAATGCATTTATTTTTGACATAGGAGGACTTCTACTACTACGCTGACATCGCTGATATCTTCAACGGTGGAAAGCCCAAGCCCAAGGACAAGTGCCCTAAGAAGTGCGGCCAGGGTGAGCACTGCTGCCCTCGCCACTTCTGCCAGGCCTCGGCCGGCAAGAAGGGCAGGTGTCTTGGTGGAAACTAACTTGGTTTCGCTGTCGATTCAATGATGCTGGATATCTTTTGTGATTGCTGTGGCAGTTGGTTTGGTCGATGGGAGGGACATGGCTGAGCTTTTGGGCACGTGGTGAGATGGTGCGTAAAAGTCTTGGACAAGTTGTACCTATCCCTAGATAGTTTGCTTTGCTTTGTAACATACGTACCATAGTGTACCTCTACTAGCCGTTGAGCGGTAGATATGAATTAAATGTCTTCAGATAACTTAGTCTTGTGTCGTTCTTTTTCTTCTCCGCTGACAGTCTACTACGAAAGCCTCAAATAGCCTTCTTTTGAAATACTTACACTAGCCCCCTTACTCCCTTCGCTAGTCCCGCCATATGCTAGCACAAGCAAAGGATTCTAAGTGTCTTTGTTGTCATCATTGGTGCCCGCTAGCCCGCTACTCCTCGGCTCCAAGCTCCCTCACATTCATCTTCTCACATTTATCCTGCCTAGACAGTCCGTCGCCGCAAGCGCAAATCATGCGGGGAAAGAGGCTGAGCGGTTGGTTTTCGGAACTGTCTTCGTCGGAATTGGAGGCTTGATCTTGAGCAAGCCGTTGCTTTCTCGCTATAAGAATGTGGCCTGACTCGAGTGTTCCTCGTCAGCGGCTCCTCGGCTGTGTGAGCTTGCGAAAGGCGAATATCCAGCTGAGTTGAGCTTCTTTCCCCTCAACAAGTCTCTCTTCAAGCTGAGCTGTGATTCCCCTTTAACTGCACTGTCTGAGTGTTTTGAGAATGCCTGCATCCAAATTCGACGTCGAGGATCCGTATGAGTATCACGCCTGTCTGAATTCATACCATGAGTATTTCCCCTTCTCCGCTCCAATAAAAAAAAACAATTGCTAACAATCGCCTAGATCAGAAGTCGTAAAAGATGCCCTCCCTAGGCCCCAAAGTCTCCCGCAACGCCACGCCTTAGGCCTCTACCCCGAACGCATCAGCGGAACCTCCTTCACCGCGAAACGAGCAGTGAACAAGCAGACGTTCCTCTACAGAATCCTCCCATCCACCGCGCAATCCGGATGGAGCAAAGTCCCCGAGCATCCGCTCAACCACCGGCCACACTTTGAGCTCAACTTCGTTCCCGACCAGCTAATCTGGCCGCCCACTGAAGTTCAGGAAGACAAGACCTTCCTCGCTGGACTGCAGATGATCGGTGGAGCCGGTGATCCCACGGTCAAGAACGGCGTCGCGTATTACTTTTTTACCTGCGGTCTTAGCATGGATCCGAAGCAGGCGTTTTACTCTGCCGACGGGGACATGCTTATTGTTCCACAGATCGGAGTGTTGGATATTCAGACTGAGATGGGCAATATGCGAGTCAGGCCGCGGGAAATTTGTGTCGTTCCTAGGGGTATCAGGTTCCGTGTTGCGCTGCCGCATGGTCCGTCTCGTGGACACGTTATTGAGGCATACTCTGGGCATTATGATGTGCCTGAGCTGGGACCGATTGGGTCTCTGGGGCTCGCGAATGTCCGTGATTTCGAGATTCCGAAGGCTAAGTATGTTGATACGGAGGAGGTCACAGAGGTTATTGCCAAGTTTGGTGGCCAGGTCCATAAGACGGAGATGCAAGGAAGTGCCTTCAATGCTGTTGCGTGGCATGGAACCTACTACCCTTTTAAATACGACCTTGGTGAGTATTAAGCACATGTGGGTTACCTCTTACTAACTAGACACTGTAGGAAAATTCATGCCGATGGGCTCAACTCTCTACGATCACCAGGTAGGCACCATACTTATTACCTCAACACCACAGTCGGATAACAAAACAAGGACCCCTCAATATACGTCGTTCTTTCCTGCCCCTCGGACAAGCCTGATCACGCCGCAGTCGACTTCCTCGTCCTCGGACCCCGCTGGATGGTCATGGAAGATACGTTCCAAATCCCGTACTTCCACCGCAACACCATGTCTGAGTTCTCCTCCGTGATAAGCGGCGGATTCGACCTGTCGCGTGTTCCTCCGCCAATGTACGGTATGAGTGGGCTTCACAATATCTTGAGCCCGCATGGTTTGTCGGCCCATGAGACCGAGAATGCGATGAAGAAGGTTCTCCGTCCGGAGCGGGTGCCTGATGACACTTTGGCTATTCTCGTGGAGAGCTGGTAAGTTGACTTCATTGCAGCATTACGATTAATTAGGGAAATTGGCTAATCTGGTGATTAATAGCTACCCCATCGGGCTGACGGACTGGGCATACGAGAATGCAATCAAGCCGAATAGCGCTCCTGGGTTTGGTGGCTTTAAGCGTCGCTTCAACCCTAAGATGTAGTCTTCTCTTTACGCTGTGTTGAATTTAGTAGCCCAGTGTACTTACCTTATCTTGAGTTATGTAGAGAATTATCTATTTTACCTCCTCACTCTTAATTCTTTTGTTTAATTTATCTCGAACTTTGACATGACCAACCCCTGCCATCCATCTTCCCCTCCTCGGCAAACGGCTTCTCGGCCATCCAACCACTTTCACAAGTCTTCTCCCCAACTACTCCCAAGAAATCCTGCGGAGAACTAAAGCCATCAGATTCCCACACAGGCGCCATGTCTTCTATGTTTTCAACCCCAGATTTCGATTCTCTCCCACCCACCACTCTGCCAATACTCATCCCTCCATCACCATCTCTCACGGAACCATACTGCACATCGTGAGTAACACAATGCACGTCCCAACAAACGTATCCACGAGCCCCTCCTCAGACCAGAAAACTCCTTCCCACCTGTACCCCGCAAACGAAGTCCCCTCCCCGCCCCTCGACACTCCCACATCGGCAGTCCCAACGCAAATCATCACACTCGACCTCAAAGATTCAGTCACAATCGAAGAGTCAAACTCGCCGGATGGGAAGCTGTGGAGTCGCGCGCTCGATATCCTCGAGAGCTCAATCGGGTTCCGGAAGTTGGGTTGGGGGAGGCATGTTGAGGAGCCGGGGAAGGTGCAGGTTCACATTGGTGAGTAATCTTGATAGGTTCTGGAAGTTGAGCTTTGAGTTGGGAGAATTGATTGTTGACAGCGTATTCTGAGGGCAGTCCGAGACCATTTGAACCAGCACTACAGCTTCCTCTCCTCCCCGCACTGGAAAGATCTCACAACCGTCCTCGATCCGCTATACCGTGAGCCAAACTCTCATCCAACAGTTCTCCACGCCCTCCTCTCGAACTTCACACACAAACCCCGAACAACCTCGCCAGACACCCCCGTAACCGGGACCGCAATCTACCTGACGACCTCGCGGACAGGCTGGGAAAGGACCTGGGGGCTATGGACGACGATTGTCCCGAATGTCAAGGGGTGTCTGGGGTGCACGGGCGGGTGGGTTGTTGAGCCTGTTGATGGGCATGATGGGTGCTATGTGGTTTATGTGGGTTGGGCGAGCATCGAGGATCATGATGCGTATCACCGTACGAGGGATTTTGGGAGGAAGAGGGTTGTGCTGGCGCAGCATAATGTTGGATGGAGGGGGTATGGGCATGTGAGGTTTTTGGGGGAGAGAGTCAAGGGGAGCGGGGAAAGGGGGGCGCGGTTGTAGGGGTAGATTTGGGTTGGGTTTGTGAGATATTGGTGTCTCTAAAAGTATAGGAAGACTCAATTTTGCTGGTGTCCATAGTAAATTCGCTAGTAGCAATCTGATGTAAATATGCGAGCAACTAATTAGAAAATTAGTGAAAATTCCCATCTAAACCACGGTGCCATCCAGCTTAGAAGGGTATTATCGTCATCACTTCCAATGGATCTGATCGATATCTTTCGGAATCTTCCATCCATGAGCATTGCATACGCGCTTATACTCCGAAATCGCCTCAAAGACACCATACTCGCTGCTCATACACCTCTTATCTAACCGCGCGGGCCGGGGCTCTTCATTTGTGATCGCCATCCAGACCTGCAGGAGGATACTTTCTATCGACGAGGTGGGCAGCCAGCCCGAGTTCGTGAGGAGCTCCATGCACATTGCGCCGCCTGCGGTGACATGGCCTCCGCCGCCCTCACTGTACCGCAGGAAGCGAGGCCGGATGACCCGGAGGAATGGTGGGGAGAGAGGGTAATCCGACGGGAACCGGATCTCCATAACGACGCTGGAATAGCCGACCTTCATGAGGTCCTGTGCGAGGGGAAGACGCATGTCGAAGCTGTGCAGTTCCACAATCCACTGGTACATGTTCTGGATTATGTCGCTATGGATATACCAGCCTAGCTCATGAAGCGGGCGCTCATTTTGCGTTTTTCGTGCGGTGTTAAGTTCCCTCTGAAGGCTGCGAGTTGATCTGGAAGTTGCGTATGCTGGCTCGCCGAGAAGCTGGATCGTGGTTGAGTCAAGTGAGCCTGGCTCGAATTTCATCTTGGTGTCGGGCCACTTCCCGTCAGTAGGGGGTTTGGTCTCTTCGCCGTCGGAGAGCAAGATGTCTCGATCCTCTGCCAGTGTTGCGATACTGCGCGCGTCATCGCCCTCGGTATCGTAGATGATAATAGGGTTAGTGTCGACAGCGCCAGTGCCCTTTTTCTTGCTATTCGGCGATTTGCCCTTTGCTTTGGCCTTCACCGGAACCTGTTGACTAGCCAATTTGGCAGCTCGGTGGCTGTTGATGGCTGATATTGGAATCTGAATAGTACCTGTGTGCGATGGCCCTGTCACTAAGCGTTTGGGGTCTTGAGCATAAACACTCAACAAGGGTTGGGACTTTGGCTGGTCCAACTTCTCGCCATGACACTTGACAAATAGATACCGTGGCTGGACCCATTCTACATGCTGCACCACGAGAAACGGGTTGTGGGAGACGAACTCCGCCGTTGCGTTGACCACTTCATTCAATGAGATCGCAAATTGGCATTTCAGCTGGCTCTTCCGCCAAACGCTGGTCGTATCGACGCTGTGAGTCCTGTATCCACCAGTGTAGCTTAATGAGGTATTGAATTCCTGGGACATGTAGATACCGTCGCCATAACTGCGGCCGTGCGCGATGTACTTGTAGTGAAACCCCTCTCTGACGATACTGTGCCAGTTACAAAGTCCGCTCCCGTGCCAGGCAAAGAGCGTCGGATATGTGAGCTTTAGTCGAGCCGCGGCTTCGCTCACAGCCGAGACAAACAGTTGTTCCTTGTCGGGCGCTCCCTGCGCAAACCTAAACTGGAGATAGCCATCCATTCCTGATACCTGGTGCTGCGGGTTGTCATCATACATGATAACCGATCGATTCGACCCAACGATCCATTGAAGCACCTGTAAGGCCCCTGGGTGTATTCGACGCTTCCATTCGGAGAGAGCTCTGAGATGCCCAGCGTGACCCTCCTCAATAAAATCCTTCATGGCCGTAACTGTAGGGAGCGTATTTAGGAGAGCGTTTAACGCCTCGGCTTTGTCTTCGTTGGAAAGTGATTCAAACTCCGTGTCGTAGAGCACAAAGGACACTTTATCATTGCCGGGAACAGCGAGAGCCTCACTCACTGAGAAAGGTTCACCGTCGAGGAGCAGATCCGAGAGGATGATTTCGGGCCAGCTGGACGTATCTTCCACTCGTGCGTGTAGCTTCCGTGGGATGGTGTTCATGCCCGGCCTATCAATGGTTATGAGGAGGACAATCCAATCGCCATCAACTATCTTAGGTCTGCTCTGCAACCGAAGACATGGCCTACCCTGAATCGATTTCAACTGCCCTTTTTGGATCTCGACGCTAGAGCCTACATGATTCCTCGCTGTGACATTAGGGACATGGAGATTGAGACCGGTGGGGTAGTCTTCAAGCTTATGCGCCTGAGCCCGAGCATAAGCAAAGCTTATGAGAAGGTCGACCACATACGGCTGGGTTGAGATTTCCCATTCCAGGCTGGGTCCCATGCCCAAATTGATATACTGGAACAGACATAGCTTTTTTGTGCACACGTAGGGTTTCAAAGCCTCAAAGTTGGCATCAATCTTGCAGTAGCAGTTGAGACAGAATTCGGCACACTTAACAAAGCGGCGGAGAGTAAATTGCATGGCAATCAGGAGCAGTGACATCTCCGAGGGGTTTTTGGTCTCGGCTAGGTGATCCTGTGAAACGACGGCCGGCGGCGACGTACGCCAACTATCGGGCTTGTGGTACTCTGGGTTCTGTGCACGGTCCGCGCTGGTAAGCCTGCCCTGGCCGTCGTTCAAATATAACTCCGCCCCTGGCCATGAGAGGCCGTATTCGAGGCGGTGTTTGACCAGATTGACAAAGCGATCATTCAGCAGGGACTGCAGCGACTTCCCAATGAAAAGAGATTTTAAAACAGGCTCCATACCATGTATGCTAGTAGGTGCATTTCGGTCCGCTTGTCTTACTCCTTCCTCAGACAGGAACATGTGTTGCGCAGATGCAAGGCTAGGTTTGTAGCTCTCACAGAGGCCGGCATATAGTTGGATAAGATTGGAGCCGCTCGAGGGGCCGCTGCGAATGACATCAGGCAATGGGCGGTACCCGGACGGGTAGCGAATTAGGAGCACGAGATATTCGGAAGGGCGAACGCGCCAGGCTTCCATTGCCTCATGAGATATTCCAAGCTTCGAGATGCGGTATGAGGCGGACAAGATGATACACCCGTCTACATCCCCAAGGTGACCGACACGGAAGCCAGCCTCTCGGGCTATGCGGAGATTGTCGCGGATGCTGGCGCGGGCGTTGATGGGAACATTGGCTGAGGTAAATTCTTTGAGGCCAGTCTCTTCCCAGTCCATCTCGTCAAATTGTTCATCTTCATCAGATTCCTCCTGTGGAGAATCCCATTGGCTGTCTTCGGCCAACGTCGCCTCATCTAGACTCTCGGAGATAGCTTTCAAGAAGCGATGAATAGTAAGGCCACGGAATGCCCCATCGTATTGCAACGATTCAAGGATAATAGGAACCACATCGGGAACATTTGACGATGTGGCAAACGCGAAATAATTGTGGTGTTTGGGATAGTCCGACGTATCTAGAGCGACGAGTCAGCTCCAAAGCTAGAAGTCGCTCGCTCGGAGCTAGTTTACCTGTCACTGTTGCTTCAACGTCAATCGTATGAGCTTTGGAGGGAGTAGCATATGTAAAGTAGAAAGACCCGCTCTCACTTCCAGCTTTGACGTCACTCAGTCGGGAAAAGGCCCCGGGGAGGCAGGCCTGAGCTAGATCCCTCTGGAAGTCCCTTGACGGCATAGTCGTCAGCCTTGCAGTGGGGTGGGCTGTCAGCTTGGAAAGGTACCCGGAGAAATAGAATAGACCAAGGAGCGAATGAGGGGGAGCTCAGGACAAAATCAAAAGCAGAAGAGAAGAAATTGCCGCAGGTCTATGACAACAAACAGCTTCCACATCGCCTGGAAGGAGAGCAAAGGAGTCATTGTCAGCGGCATGGTGTTGAGAGACCAGGACCCCAGTCACGAACGGTAAACGAGCCTAAATAAGGCGGTACTAGTAATTGAGCAGACAGGAGACATACGTAACATTACCAAGGTTACCCCGCATATTGAGGTGGGCTTCGCGCAGGTGCCGTCTGAGCGGTACTCGTATTACGGCACCCTGCATTGTTGTCGCCGCAGGCAGTCAGGCTGAAGCTTCAACTTTGCCTTTCCCTCCCTCCTGCACCACCACTGCAATCCTTGGATCGCCCAGAGGTCTATAACTCACCATTCGTGACGTCGGAAGTGGTGCCCGCACTGATTGAGGAATATGTCGGGCTTCCAGCTCTCCTGCGATGGCACGTCTTCCCAATTTGTTTCAACGAACGGATTATTTGATAAAGGAACCCCTGGTTTTCTAGAATCATGGAACCGGATTTCAATCCAGCTGGATTCTCTGGGTCTGAGTCGGGCGCGATGGGGACGACCACGGGTGAGGCAATCCTTTGTTCTGCGATCAAGTCCAAGGGCACTGGGGACGACGTCTCCATTCTTTATCAGCGACAACAAAGAATGCCGATTATAGCAACCTGGGTTTCCGCCGAAGATGTCAAAGGATGACTGCAAAGCGCCATTCTGATCATACCCCTCTTCTACTTAATAGCTACGATGTCTCTTCGCCCATTGAAATCTCTATACTTACTCTCGAAGCCCAATCCCACCTCGCATATATAGACACTCACATTTTTTTGTCACGCAACGGCACCATCAGACTAGCAATCGATACTATGGACCCATCCGGTGCTGAGATGGATACCACCCCAGACTATAACGAGTCCCACAGCTGGGGCTCGTTTACGGAGAGGCGGAATGCACAGGAACGCGACGATGTTCAAAGCAGGTTCCATCGAGCAGTGCAAGCTGGCAATGTGCAGGTTGCCCTTTCAATGATCAGAAATGGGGCTGATGTGAACGACCCCAATCCGGATGGCGAAACGGCCCTACACACTGCCATATTCTGCCCCGATGCCGTGAGCATGATGGACTTACTTCTCAAAGAAGGGGCCGACCTCGATCTCCAAAACCCCAGCTATCGAACTCCGCTTGTCCACGCAATTGATGGGAACGCCAATATCAACGTAATCCAGCTTCTTCTCGACAATGAGGGCGACGCCAATATTGGGGACTTCCAGGGGAGCACTGCCCTGCACTATGCTATGAAATACAACCCGAATGCCGACAGACTCGTCAAACTACTGCTCCGCCACGACGCAGATCCTTACAAGGCAGACAGTGATCGAAAGTTGCCTATCCATAAGGTGAAGGAACCACTCACGGATGAGCATGGAGTCGAGATTACCGGCAAGGTCATCAATGCACTCATCCAGCATGATCTCGTGCACAACCGCGTTGACAGCAACAAAAAGTCTGCTCTTTTCTATGCAGCCCAATTCGGGGCAACTGGGTTAGTTGAACCGCCAACTCGTAAAAAGCGACTGAACCGGTCAGACGGAACTATCGAAATTACCGATAAGTTTGAGAGAACAGCCCTCCATTATGCAGCCATGTATGGTTGGGGGGTCGACAGTCTTTTGAAGCATGGTGTGTTCCAGCGTGAAATGGACATATTCGGAGAGACTTCCTTGTCCTATGCTATTCGCTTCTCCAATGTGCGGCCACTACGCGACATTCTACTGCACGACGAAGGAGCAACAAGAAACGCTGATGCCGAGGGCAAAGCGCCTCTTCATTACGCAGTTCAACACATGTGCACACCGGAAATTATCAGGGAGCTTCTGAGGGCAGGCGCTACGGTGAGTACCATGGACAATAAAGGCAAAACACCCCTCCATTACGCCGCAGAAGTAGGCGCCGATGTACGTGCATTGCTGGACAGCTCTGCCGACATCAACGCCGCCGACGAGGATGGCAGGACTGCCCTACATTACGCCGCGAGACACAACCACACGGAGGCTTATCAAGCTCTGGTGGAGTACCATCAAAACCTAAACCTTCGCGATACCAATGGAAGGACCGCGTTGCACGAAGCCGCTGCCGCTGGTGCGATCGAGATTGTGACGGACCTTTTGGCACGGGGAACACAGCTAGAGCTTGCCGACCACAATCAGAGAACTGTATTGCACGAAGCTGCGCGAGTGGGTTCTTCTAGAATAGTGCATATGCTTCTGGCAAAGGGCATGGACACCAAGGCTCGATCCTCGCAGGGTGATACTGCACTCCACGAAGCAGCGCGGAATGGCTCATCGGAGGTGATCTCGGTGCTTCTCAAAAGCGGTGCCGATATCAAAGCTATAAACGGCGAAGGCAAAACCCCGCTTCATCTTGCAGGAATGTCAGACGAAGCTCTGGATGCAATTACCGTGCTGCTTGATAATAACGCGGATATCGCAGCAAGAGATGAGAAGGGCTGCACCGTTTTGCACTATGCCGCTGCCGGTCAGGAATTTCTACCAGTGAAACTGCTCCTAGACCGGGGTGCAGATGTCACCGTAAGGGATGATCAAAACGCCACAGCTTTCCATTACGCTGTGATTTATGGATCACCCTTGACAGCAAGGCGGCTTCTCGACCGTGGTGCCACGAAAGCCGGCTTGGTAGAGGCGTTCGCAAATATTTTTCCTAGGTCGCCTCTCAACATCAGCATAAATCCTCTGAACAACAATTGGATCAGTAAGCTCCTTTCAGAGGCCATGTTACGAGGGGGCAGCATTCGCGATATTCCGTCTGTTAGTGCGTTTGAGTGGCAGGTTCCCCATATGATTTTCAAGTTCAACTCGCGACAAGAAGGAGGAGCGCCCACTAAGTGGCAGCAACTGACGCAGCGCCATGTGGAGCTCCTCAACCACATTGTGATATTTACCGGCTCAAGTGGATATTTCGAAGCCCAGCCTTGCCGGAAATACGTGTCTGCTCGTTATGATCACAGAGGGGTGGCTATTTTGGATCTGATCCAGCAGGCTATCCATACGAGAAGTGTCGTCAGTGAGTATCTGCTGAAAATTCCAACTCTGGTTCTGCTGCTGACTCGTTGATAGCCCATAAGTTCAAAGATGAAACGGTGTTTCTCCAAGCGACGCCCACGCATCTCATAGTTTGCAAATTTCGTGCTCCTGAGGCAGATGCCGAACCAACCACGTTTCACAGTACGACTCAGGAGAATGATACTGTCGAAGAAGTTGTTGAGTTCATTTGTCGAGCCCTCCGCCCGCCGATTCAGGATGGTACAGCCGGGCATTGGATGTCGCCCGCCATGATGACACCGGTCTTTTCGGAATTCATTCGTATATACCAGCTACCGAAGCTGCGGGCATGCACCGCAGCGGATATTGAAGGAGCCGGCGCCTGGACTCGGCTGTTCCAGAACGCCACTATAGTCGAATCCGAAATCAAACGATCATGGGGCAGGGGTCTCAAGATAGCTTACGACACGATGTTACATCAAGCAAACATCCACAAAATCGAAACTATATCGAGGCGTGGTGGTGGGCAGGAGGGGGTTTATCTCAGAGGGCCTTACTCTGCTCTCGTTCCAATTGAACAGAGGAATAGCAGAAAACGCCCTGGAATTCGCTATCGATTCATAGTAAACAGAAACCGGACAAAGATGTTGACCAATGGCACTGTCAACCACCACGTTGACTGGATCCCTGTCTCAGCAGAAGCAATCAGGAAGAGCGAGTCTTTTGTCGGTTAGTCGATGAAACCTGTTAAGGTTTCCTTCTGCTCAACGAGCCTTCGTAGGGCAGCCCATTTTGCAGCAATTTCTTTGCGCTATTTGCCTTGCATTGATCTTGATTTTATATATGACTCTATTATTTTGTTCTTTCTTGGTCATGTTTCCTTGAAAATTGTGTTTAATTCTTTTTGGAAGCCTGTCACTAGGTAGTTAAGGGTTTTGTTATATTTCAGTATGTTCCCAACATGTCTTAAGACAATGTCAAGTAGCAAAAGTGGGTACAGAAAGATATAAGATTTGCCCACTCATTACATCTAGATGTGTCTGAGAGAGTGTAAGGCACAAAGGTCCTGGCTCCTCGTTCATGTACGAGGACGAAGCATCTCTACTGATACCCTATACAGTTACACACAAACGTCATTTATTTTCAGAAGTAACCCTCAATATAGAGAATAATACAGATATCGAAGGAAAAGACCTGACGTCACCGGTGTCAAGCAACAGCATGAGGAAAGAAAGACGTAGGAAGAAGACCAGAGAAAAAGAAGACGAACAATATCGTAAAGAAGGCCGTTAGAAGAGAACGCGGGAAGGGAAGGAAGCAAGGACAGCCAGACTGAACAGTTCACATCTCATCAATCTTCGGCTCCAGATCCGCCTCGGGCTGGAAGATATCGTCCATCGAGGCTGCTTCGCCGCGGTCTGCTTTCACCTATATCGCAGAAGACAACCACATTAGCGTTTCTGTTCTTCTTCTTCTTCAACCTCCCCCACAACTACCCCCACTCCAACAAACCAGTATAAGGGTCCAAGAAAAGGAACGAGCGACATACATCAGCCTCACTCTGCGTGGAATTCATCTCCTTCCACTGCTGCGTCGCATGGATGGAGGTCCGCTTCTGCGTCATAGCGGGCGGAGACTCCGAGTCGTCCGGGTACGACGAGTTGATGTAGAAGTCGTCGACCTTGGAGGTCGAGTGCACCTGTGGCGAGGCCGGCTGCTGCTGTTGCTGCTGCGGGCTCATGAGGTGGTTGTTGCGCGGGTGGTAGAAGGCGCAGGGGAGGATGCGGCGGACCGCTGGGGTTGTTTTGAAGGAGTTGAGGACGAGGGCGTACATTGTGGGTTCTTTTGTAAAGACGGTGTTGAGGAATTGATTGGTGTTGTTTCGGTGTGTTCTGGGGAGTCTGGGGTGAGCTTTGCGGGTGCGGGGGTTATATACGCAGGTCGTGATGTCATGTCGTGGCGAGAAAGTTTATTCTTCTATTATTTCATTATTATACATTCCTCTTCAATTATATATCGATTATATATACTCGTCGCTTCTACGCGACAGCGCGGTCGTTATTTATTCGAGACCGAGGCAGTTGGCGTAGTAGGTCACTGTCGCAGGCCAGTCGGAGAAGATAGCCTTGACACCGACCTTGCGCGCCAACGCATCGACGATGCGGTACATGTCACCATCGCCCGTGATCACATCCGCGATCGTGGAGATGTAGTACTCGCCCGCAGCGGCAGCCTGCTTCAGGGGTCCGGAGCGCTCAAGCGACCAGGTGATGATGTCCATGCCGGCCTCCTTCGCGGCCGTCGCATACGACGACGGAACGATCTCGCCTTCAGCAGAGGTGTTTAGGAGCGCGAAGATCGGCGGCGCCATGACGCGCACGCCCTGCTCGTACAGATCTTCCATGGCCGCGACCGCGACCTCGTATCCCTCGGGTGTGTCGACGCGGGGATCGAGGTAGACAGCCTGCTTTCCGAAGGTGGGCTCGGCCTTGATCCAGTAGAGGATATCGTCCTCGAGGAAGGACTGCGCCCACACGCGCTTGGGGTTGATTCCGGCCTCCTTGTACTCGTCGATGAGCTGCTGTGCGTACATCTCCTGGGTGTACTCGCCCTGGAAGGGCATTTCGACCTCGGGGGTCTTGAGCTCAGGTGTGAACTGCAGACCCAGGCTGTTGGTGATGTTGATGAAGGTCTTGTGGTCGATTGTCGTCGCGCAGTTGTCATAGAGCGTTGTGCGCCAGTTGGGACCGCCGTATTGGTATTCCTCGGGGGTTGTGGCGTTGGGGTTGGACGAGTCCATCTTCGCGCAGAGGGAGAGGAATTCCTCGTGGGTGATGTCCGACGTGCAGCACTTGGCTGTCGCAGAGGAATCGCCCGACGCAGGTGTAAAGGGTGTGGTGCACTTGGCTGCGAGCTCGGGCTTCAGGAGGATGTCGGTTGTCGTGTGGAGATCGCAGTGCGAGTGGCGGCAGACGAGTTGGCGATCGCTCGTAAAAGCGACGTCGCACTCCAAGACACCGGCACCCATGCGCGCGCCCATGTAGAGACCCTCGCGACTGTGCTCGGGGAACTGCACGGGGCCGCCACGGTGGGAGATGGAGAAGAAGGGCGCATTGCGGATGGGCTTCTCGGAGCAGGCGGCGAGCTCGGTCTTGAGCGCGCTGTCCTCCATCTGGTCGACGAGCCAGAATGGGCGCGGGCCGACCTGGATGTTGGTGATTGTTCCGGGGTACTGGGGCTTGCAGCCGGGAGCGGGGGCAGCGACGGCAATGCCGGCCGCGACGAGGAGCGAAAGGGCGTACATTCTGGCTCAATTTCTTCTTCCACAGTAGGGCGCGATTGAAAAAAATCGGTGAGGAGACAGGGACGCCATGGTCGCGGTATTTATGCCCTGCTGATCTCGGGGACAACAAGGATAGCTTTCGAGTTCTAGTAGATAGTCGGTCCTTGGCAAAACCACACATGCAGTCAGCGGGAATTGTGATTGGGATGCATTAGCTGCGCATTTCCAAGCTCTCGATTGCGGAGATTGGGACGCCCAACGAGGGGCCAATCCAGCCGTTATCTCTTCCCACGTTGATCCTTGCTTAACTGGTTCTAAGCCGTATCGAACCACGAATGATGAGGTCAGCCGGTTCTGCGTTGCTTCTGTTTTGCTTGGCGCAGCGGGATGTCTTGGTTTTTGGAGACGTTGGAAATTAAGAGTGGAATCTCGGATGCAGCAGGACAAGTTGCGCCAGTAAAACGTCGTATCTTCGGCATGCCATTGCACGGTGGCTTTTGTTCCTTGTTCCTGTTGCTGCTCAGCTGTCAGCAATGAAGATATTCTCGGGCTTGAGAACGGCGAACCACGAAGAGGAATTTAGCAACTCGCAGGTTTGAAGGTGGCTGTGGGAGTCCAGGAGATTCGGAGATGGACTGGCCAGCGCCTGCCGATCGATTCGCTTCGCACGTGATACACCAGGTATCGAATTGCGAGGTATAAGAGTTGCATGAATCAGGGTAACTGCCCAGCAATGCCATCCTGAATCAGGTGAGAACTGATAAAATAGAAATGAAAGTAAAGAGAGGAACTAGATGAGACTCGAATCTAGGATTTGAAAACCCTCTAAAGGACACCCCGAGAGCGAATATCATTTGAAAACAGTACAAAAAACAACACTCGACTTCAATGTCAAACAAAACTCAATTCATTGGGAATCATAACATCTTAAACCATCATGTATATCTAAAGTCACGTCTATTGCGCCCTAAGAAGTCGCCACTTTGACCTCGCTCCGCTCAACATGCTCAATCTCCAGCGACTTGAGCTCCACAACCGGGGGCTGCACGGGCTCCGAGCTGCTGGGGTAGTAATCGATCTTCCCGCCGTTTTGGATGACATTTGTGCGATCCAAGACGTTGCGGCCACGGGTATACGGGTCGATCTTCCAGTAATTAACGCGAAGCTCCTCGATAAGCTCCTCGCGCTTGGCCTGGTGGGCATTGGCTTCGTCCTCGTTCTTCTGCCCACCGGCCTTGATCCATTGCGACGTCTCCTGGAGGAGCTTTTCGCCAATCTTGAGGCGCTCTGCCTGCAGAGCATCCCTTGTGGCCGTGTCTTCCATCAGAGAATTCTCGCCCTTCACGGGTTCCTTAAATTCGTATGTCCAGTCCTCCTTGCCGCCGACGGACTTGGGCAGCTTCTCCAGGTCGATGAATTCGCTGAGGTCCTTTGCGTTGTATGTGAAGTGAACCTTGGAGACGATCACGGGGTCCATCCAGCCTTTGATGATTTTCCAGATGCCTATTGTTGTCATTGGTCAGTAAAGCTGGAGGGTATGTCTGGGGCTGACGCACCGGAGAAAACCCAGGGGGCGTTGTGGATGATCATGCTTCCGAGAGACTCGGGGTAGTTGTCTTGGAAACACTCGATGATGAATTTGACAGGGGCGTATTCCTGGTATTATTAGTTCTCGTTTGCGTGGCTCGAAAGAAAATACATACCATATTAGATAGGGCAAAGCCGGTCATGTCGAACAGGATGGTCTAAATTGTCAGCAGAGCTTATAGTATGGGCATGAATAGACGTACCGTTGTGTCGACCGGAGGTCTGAGCAACAGGCGAGTAGATTCAATGATATGAAGAATGTATCGGTTGATGACCTCGGTGCTCTGAGCGGAGGGCTTGTGGAGCTTCACCTGCACGATACCGACAGGACGGCCCTGCTTATCCTCGCCGTGCTGGTAACATTTGCCCATACGCATTTGGGCAAGAAAAGCCTCGGCCTCCTTAGCGTCGTGGGGCTTCAACTTGTTCTTTGACTCGTGGAGAGCCTGCAGCTCACTGTTAAGCAAGACCTTCTCGTCAACCTGAACATGCTTGATCCGCCAAATCATCGCCCGCAGCATCATGTTGAACGACTTGCCAACATCGAACTTGCGGGCGCGCAAGAATCGCAAGAGCAGACCATCCGGGTTATCGTTCTTGGCCGTGCTCAGCAGCCCGGCACGCAGCTCATCAGCAGTCATATTCTGCAGAAGGTCCTTGAGCGACGTGATTTCGGCGGCAGTCAAGCCAGTCTCCTTCAGAATTTGCGACAGCTGTGCCGTGAATGCTCCCTTTCCGCTGGCGGAAATCATCGTGTCAGATCGTTTCAGCGACGCCTTGTCGGCTTTGCCGCTCTGGACCTCGGTGGGTTGCTCGGGTGCGCCCAGGGAAGCGGCGTCGAGCAGCACGAGGACGATGTTCCACATCTGCTGCAGCTTGGCCTCCTGTTCCGCGGAGAGGTTTCCGAGCCATCCAGGCGGAGTGTGACCGACATAGGCCATTGTGTGTGATGATAATAATACCAAGGAACGTGAGTGAAGAAGATATTCAGAATGTTGAAGAATAGGACTTGTGAAAAGAGAGGAGAGTTGCGAAGCTGCAAATTGTCAGACTCCAGCGCGGCGCAGCAGTCGATTTAATGGAAATTTAAGCGGAGATCCTGCCCCTCGCATGAAATCAGACCGAAGCATATGACTTCCCCGGCGCCGACAGGATCGACGAACCTCGGACCTCCAAGGTTCCAGAGAGGATCTGGGAGAGACGGTCTCCGACAGTCTCAGGGGAACTGAGTCGGAAGGCCGCAAGCCAACGCTAAGCCAACCAGCCAGGGACGTCCAGGCAACCAGTCGAAATCCTTCCTCTTTACCCACCCCCACGATTATCCTGGCCTGGGCCCTGTTTCGCCCAACACTTGAGGTGAGCGACCGTATTTCTGGCAAGTCTCAAACTAAAACCGTGAAATTGCGGGATTCGATGTCAATCTGGGGAACTTTCTTTGAATTGGCGGGGTAGACTCTGGGCCTCCAGTCTCGTGGTGAGTCCACAACTGCGTCTGTGGTTACTGTCCGATCATCATCACTCACCATTTTTCCGATTGTTGGCAGAATATGACGATGATTTGCTTCATCTCTCGCAAGCCTTTCCCGTTTGAGACCCCAACGATGCAAATGTCTCGACTCCCAATGTCTTATCTCCCGGCCCGGTTCGGCTCAAACAGTGGCTTGCGCCTTGCGTACAGCAGGCTAGCAGCGCATCTCCATCGTCGGTTCACCATGGCACTCAATATCAAAGAATTATCCAATGATAGTGATCAGTCAGTTAAGGTTGTTTGTGCCTAATATGTTGTTGCAGAGGTCTGGTCCAAGCTCCAACCTCGGTGTTTCTCGACCGACAGGTCACATGTGCTTTTTGCGAACCGGGAAAGGTTTCATCGCGTGCGCAGCCGTTGAAGATCCATGTCTGTATTCGGAGTAAAGCCTTATCGTATGGTTCTTGCCCTCATGAGCTTACATGCTGTCGAGCATGCTCCTTCAGTCCCTTGATCGTCGAACCTACCATTGTAGAAACTGGCGAGCGATATCTTGAATGCGGGGGGGAAGCACTGGCGCCAATCTTACTAGTAGGTCAATTGGAATCTTCACGCCTGCACCACCACCTACTCCACAACTATGATCTACCAGAAAAGGTTGTACTCAGTAGGGCAACCATTCAAAATAGTCCCATTGTCCCTGACTCCCTATCACAGCAACTCGCAGCGAGAATGTACAACATAATCTCCTAGATACATTGTAATCCTTGTACTCCTATTGTATTCGACAGTATTAATTGTTCGCGAGGTATGATACTAATAGCGCTTTACTGAACAATTAGTTTCAGTAACCAGTAATATCAGGGAAACCTATATGTGGCTTCATCATGGTGCGCTTTTGAATATATATATATTCCTCTGCCTAGTTCTCGTACCCATTCCAAGTTGACGCTTAATGAGATCAAGTTAGTTCTACGAGCTACTTTCACCAACTAATAACTGAGTAGCATATACACCTCAGACTTGTGAGATAATCTATATAAACCTCACTTGACACCCCATCTGCAATTCGGCAAAGCTGTACAAGCTCGGAAATACCCCGCATCCGACGGCTTTCTTCCCGAACCTGTCTCTTGCTGTTGTCCAACCTCACCTTCTATTCTCACTCGCCATCTAGATTTTTGGGATATCACCTGCATTATGCATTCATTTCGCGTCATATTGTCATAGTGATTGTGGTCCGATTTCTCTGTCGGAATGGTCAGAAAAGTAACACGCACCTACGAGTGCGCGCGGTGTTCGCGTCCATTTGCGCGACTGGAACATCTCCAGCGCCACGAACGATCACGTATTCATCCAATTACATCTTGCATATCTAGTTGCGATCGGTTTGCTGATCTGAGATTAGATACCAAAGAGAAACCTTTTGGCTGCGACAAATGCCCAAAGTCCTTCACGCGAAAGTGGGTGCCTCCAGAGTTTTTCAACGTCCTTGGCTAAATAATTCTTTTTCGCCAGGGATTTGCTAGTGCGCCATGAGCGTCTCGCCCATAGTTCATCTCCGGTAGCTCCGACTCCAGAGTCAATCCCGACAGCACCCCCGCAAGAGGTTTTCGATGGCCTCAATGTGTTAGCCTCCGCTGTCGCAGATCATCCATTCTCTTCCGCAAGTGGAGCTGACCGAAGCATTCTGCCCACGGCGCACGAGCCATTCCCGTCTGCATCCGTGGCAGAGCCGGTTCCGTTTAGTGAGCCTTTCGCGTACGAAGGGGATGACTTTACGTCCTTCCTAGATAGCATTCCCCTACCGAGTCATCCATACTCGCCAACATACCAGCCACTCCCGCTCTTTCCTCCACTCCAGTTCGACTCGGGATCGGAGTATCCTTCGACCATCGGCCATGACGGGACAACAACGCCTCATGGCTCCGTGCTTCCACGCCACGGAACACAGCTACCATCATTGCAACCTGAAGAGTCACATCCTCCGTACAGGAACCGTCCGCCTAAGGCTCCCATCGCTGTTACCACACAATGCCGTGATCGAATTGTGAACGAGCTCCAGCGCTATACCAACGTGGTACCGGATCTAACGATCCCCTCTCGTCACGCACTTTCTCGGTGTCTAACGGGTTATGTCTCTGGATACCATGACCATTATCCTTTCCTACATATGCCTACGTTTGACACAGAGTCATGCCCGTCACACCTGATACTCTCCATGGCAGCTCTGGGAGCCCAGTACTGCAGGGAGCATGATACGAGTATGAGCATTTTCCGAGTTGCCAAAGCCGTCACTTTGGAGCATATTCGGCGAGACCTTCAGTGGAATGGTAACCACTTTCCTCCCAATAGCACCTCATCGATCGACCAAAGCAAAGATATTCTTGAGACTGTCCAATCTTTGCTCATGTTAATATCGGTCTCCTCATGGTTCGAGCATTATCCGCCTCACCACGAAGCCCTCTACATGCGCAGCCTTATGGAGACTTTGCTTAGGAAAGACGGGTTGAATGAGCTGCCGCGTCAGGACGGGTCATGGGAAAGCTGGATTCGGAACGAAAGTGCGAAGCGAACAAAGCTGATCGTATTCTGTTTCTATGGTATCCACACTATTGTATTTGACCTACCGTCGATGATTTTGCCGGAGGAGATCACACTCGATTTGCCGTGTACCGAGAAGGAATGGACAGCCACCAGTGCTAGCCAGTGGCTAGAAATCAGAGAACACAGCCGTGGAAGCCCCCGGATGCAGAATGCTCTGAACCTCTTGTTTACCCGAACTCCAGGCACAGGAGAATGTGAAAGCTTTACTTCTCTTGGCGGCTACGTCTTGATTTATGCTATCATCCAAAACATATGGCTCATCCAGAAGGCGTGCCGGGTCCCCTTGTCCAACAGCAGCTCGCTATCCCCTACGCAAGTTTCAGCCCTGGAACAGGCCCTAGAAAACTGGTGCCAGTGCTGGGAGCGCAATCAAGAATCCTCGATAGACCCCTTCAACCCTAACGGTCCCATATCGTTTACATCAACCGCCCTTCTCCGCCTCGCGTACATTCGCCTGAATGCGGATTTTAGTTCTGCACGTCGCCTACAGACATGGGACCCAGACGAAATCGCACGATCTCTTCGCGAAAACCTCTCAGTACAGCGGGGTGACCGGTTGACGCGTGCCGCCCTACATTGCGCCCACGCACTTAGCACACCAATAAAGCTCGGTATCAATTATGTCGCACGTACACTGGTAGTCTCATGGTCCAACCAATACGCTCTTTGCTCCTTCGAATGTGCTGTGTTATTGGCCAAATGGCTCGAGATCGCTACCGTCCCGAATCCTCAACCGAAGTTGACGGAGCAAGAGATAAAACTTCTTGAATTTGTACTGGAGATGGTCATGGAGGCGCATCACGGAGTATCGCGATCATGGCTTCTGGCGAATAATACTCGATTGAGTGCTACTGTGACGCGACTTTGGGCGAGATTATTCACAGCTGATTATATCTATGAGCTCGTCAACTTGATCGGGCGGTCTTTGAACCGATATGCAGACATTCTGGACGGCGCAGAAACTTTCTGATGACCTCATATTGGTGTCGCCTCACGACTCTTCCAATCCATCCCAGCTGCTTCATAGAGACACATTATGCCACTCCAATGGCATCACGTGAGTATCACTGATGTACTTCTCCAACACTGCATTTGTCAGCTGGTCATTCTTCTCTCCGTCTCAACATCAGCAAGACAACACAAGATTGAACGGTCCCCGGGATTTCTTTGAATGTAACAAGTGCCTCCTACTTCAAGCTTCTAAATATCCGGTTTCCGAGAATGACTATGGACCCGCTCCACAACCCCGACAAAAGCGCAATGAGGAGTTTCGATGGTTGCTGGACATGTCGGCTCCGACGCAAGAAATGCGATGAGAGACGGCCTGTTTGTGGAACTTGCGATAATCTTTGCATCACCTGCCATTATAGCCATGACAAGCCGGAATGGATGGATGGCAGTGTGAGACAGAAAGAGATGACCGACCAGATTAAAGCCGAGGTGAAGGAAAGCGCCGACCGGCGCCGCTGGAAGAGGGTGACCCATGCCTCGGGTTCAGTTCCTGTTACTGATACTACGATCACAACTGGACCCATTGAGTTATCTGAGCAACGGCCTAGCTACCAACCTCCTTGGACGAAGGCGGAGGTCACCATTTCGACGACCTGCGAGGTTGCTCAGGCTCAGGCTCAGGCTCAGGCTCAGGCTCAGGCTCAGGCAGGCCCATCCAATTGCAGGCCAGAAGCCGGAAATCAGAACGGTAATGGCACGACCATGAGTCAATCTGACTACATCCTCTTCTCATTCTATCTCGAGCATCTACTGCCGTTTCTGTTCCCTTTCTACCGTCCACCCATTCTTCAAGGTGGTCGAGCATGGATCATGGAATTGATGCTTAGCAGCCCAGTTATGCGCCAAGCCACTCTCTGCCAAAGCTCTTATTTCTTTTCTGTTATCCACGGGTCGAGTGATTGCGCTAGCCTTGACGCACTCGTGGGTGCGAGAACGAAGGATGCATTTGCAATGCTGCGGCAGTCAATTCAACGCATTGGCTGTTCGGATATCAATGAACAACTGCATGATGCGGCCCGAATCCTAGTTAGCATTCTGCAGCTGCAGCGGTTCGAGATTGCCATCATGAGTTTCCAGAATTGTCAGGCCCACCTAAACGCTGCAGTAGCTTTATTCAGGCGATTAATGGAAGACGTTGGAGGTGTCAACGCCGTTGGACCACGCCTAGCCTATGACACTGTTCTCCATCATCTTGGACCCTCAACACGAATCTTGCCGACCGACAGCTTCCAGGTTCCCAGTGCTGAGCAGGCGGCTTTCTCATTTGCCTCCGCGCTGGTGATATTGGATGATATTACCACAAGTACTGCCTCGCAAGAGGAACCAAAGCTTTACGAATACCACCGCTATCTACTCGGTGACACTGACAGCCCTCTTGATGCTGAAGCAGTGGTGGGTTGCCGAAACTGGATCCTACTGGCAATCAGCGAGATAGCTCGACTCGATGCGTGGAAGCAACGCTGTAAGAGGGCCGAAAGCCTCGATATGATGGAGCTGGTTCGCCGCGCCTCTTCCATAAAGAGCTCACTAGAGACTGGTCTCGCGCGTCTGGACATTGGACCAGTAAACTCAACTCGAGGCCTTGGCGTTCTATTGAGTGTTTTTCTTGGGAATAATGGTCGAGGACCAGTATCTCTGTGCCAGAAAACCCTTGCCATTCCTGTCTGGGCGCATGCTGCACTGCTTTATCTATTTATCGTTGTATCAGGTTGGCAGCCTCGCAATGCAGAAGTCTCCCACCATGTTACCAAGATCCTCGATATCCTGACCAACGGAGTAGAACCACCCGGGCTTCTGCGGACCATTGTTTGGCCCTTTTGCATAGCCGGCTTCCTCGCGCAACCCCAGGACGAATGGCGTTTTCGCAAGCTCGTCCACGATCTACAGCCGTCAAGTGTGTTTGGCACTGCGCGGAAAGCGCTTGAATTGATGGAGAATGTATGGCGCAAAAGAGATGCGGAAAACAGTATCAACTTTGATTTAGGTACACTATTCAGCAGTCCAGGAGAGCTGATCATGCTGGTGTGATAATGGCTCCACCCTTACGATTCCGCAACTACCCACTTCAGCTCAGACCTCAATCGAACTTGCCATAGCCTTCGCCCGCGACGAACGTCGCATTCCACGGGATGTCTCCCTCATGGCTCGCCAGCTGTGCATAGAATTCCCCATGAGCGGGCCCATCAAGATTGGGACCCCCCTTCCCCTTTCCACCTTGTGCGCGTTCGTCTGCGTAGTGGAACCTGCACATCCATCATTAGCAGGGATTCACAACTCGCTTTTCGAAAATACACACCTGTATCCCTTGGCTGCATATGTTGCATCCGCGACCGCAATCCAATACGTACTTGCGCGCTTTCCAACACCGAGGTCCAAGTACAGCGGCACAGGCATGATGTTGACATTTAGCGGGTTGCCCGTGTAAATGAACGTCTTCTTCACATCGCCCGGCAGGGTCGCCCATTCCTCTACAGCCCTCTGGGCTGCAACGTACGGGCTCACAGTGTTGATGTTCAAATCATTCACAAAGCTCTCCGCTGAAATTGACAGAACGGAGTCACTGTCCGGCGGAGGGGTCAGACTCGCCGCATTATACACAACGACGCTAGGTGCTGCGCCGAAGGTAGCCTTGACCGAGTCAAATAGCGCCGCGATCGAGGAGGGATTGCCAAAGTCAGCAGCAAGTGAAAGATACCCTTCAGACGTCTTGGCTCCGGTTCCGGACCGAGATGCGGTTGCGACGCTGTATCCCTTGCTTTGGAACGCTGCAGCAACAGACGCACCGATACGGGGTCCAGCACCGAGGACGAGGGCGATTGGTTGGGGTGCCATTGGAGATGATGGATGGATGAGGACTCTGGGAACTAGAGATGAGATGGATAGATGAAGAAAGACCTGGTTTGGTCGGATATGGTCACATATTTATACCCCTCCGATGCCTTTGCTTGCTTGCTTCTCTTAGCATCGACCCCGCTCCATGTTACGTCAATCTGCTCCAGATGAGAGAATTCATCGACACTAAGTTGTATGCTGCCGCATTGCTGCGAGAATAGAGACCCATCACTGAGCCGCGCGCTGGCCCCATCTTGATCTGAATGTGGATCTCCCCGCGCGGCTTGTGGGTCTTCAGTGCCTCGTCGAATGATCGAAGACGGCATCTTAGACTTCCGGGGATCTATATTGATGACTCCATTCGCGAGGAAGACTACGCAATAACCAATAACCGTTTGGCTCGTCTCGCAGCAATGTCAATCTAGCAAACACCTTGCGTCTTCAGCAGCGGCCCGCCATGCTTACAAATGCACGACGTACGTTGTAGCTTCACCATCTGAGAGTATACAGGTCATCTGAGCTACCCGCGGAGCTCATACAGAGTATAAGCCTCACCCCTACCACATGGTGCCAAGATTATTAAGTAATTTTAGCTTAAGGTTTTAAAAATAATAAAAGTTATAAGTAGTTAATAACTACTTACTAATTATTTTATTTTTTTATAAGTATAAAATTTTATATACCTATAATTAACCTTGATAACTATATCTCATTGCCCTTGCGCGCCTGCTTACAGGCAGCCTAGAACCGCTAATTACCAGTAGGGTATGTTTATAAGGGGTGGAGAGTGATGTAAATAGTGATTGCATGTACACTCGCATATATTGAGAGTAGGCAGGATTGCGGTCGTGACCACGTCGAATGTGTCTAGCAACCTTTGCCACCAAGACTCCTACCCAGTGGACTCACAGGGTCCTCACTATGTTCAGGCAGTATCCGCACCTCGCCCGGGCGTCCAATGCTGCCCTCTTGCTGGGTGAACCTAACGCGCACGGCACGGCGACCGAGGAGCTCACTACCCAAGCGCATAGTCGATACTCCTACCACCGAGTACATAATCCAACCCATAGTGCCGAGAATGCAAGCTTCATAA
This sequence comes from Aspergillus carlsbadensis, assembly GCA_025688815.1. Lineage (NCBI taxonomy): Eukaryota > Fungi > Ascomycota > Eurotiomycetes > Eurotiales > Aspergillaceae > Aspergillus > Aspergillus carlsbadensis. Next base: position 42,186 of record MU628269.1, read on the forward strand.
TATGTCCGCATCGTACGTCTCCCTCCACAGAGCGGGTGCCGATCGGGGGGTGGGGTGGTCGAGAGCGGGCTGCACCGCCTCGGCGCATACAGTATCGACCATCACAAGTTTCTGCTGACGGCCTGAAAGTGCCGGGTAATTTGGAAATGGCACAGTCGCCAGGGACTTTTGAAGCCCCAGCAGTGGGTATTGGGTCTTTAGATACTCAGCAAACGGAGATCTCGAGGTGAGCCGCTCTGCTGCGCGCGAGTTCATAGTTCTGCATAGTATTTTTGCTCCAGCGCTCCGCAAGAAGCCAAGACAAAGGCGATGAAGAATCAACTGGATTCATCCCAGCCACGACACTTCAGCGCCCGTCAGCCGCACCACACTAGCCGCCGTAATCCAGATCCGAAATTTGCTGATTGGACAATTCTAACCAGGTAGCTGAGCCTTCAAGTCCAGGAGTGAAGCCCGTGCGGACACGTCGGGACCCTTGGTTGGCTGCGGCAGTCTTGCTTGTCGACTAGCGTCGACTTTCGGTATTCAGGCCCTTTGGCACGGGCGAAATGCACAAGCGGCCAGCGGGAAAACAGCACGAGAGTTTTCAGGAGAAGAGGTAGGGTGGGGGTAGGGGGTTATTTATATGCTGACGGTGCCTTCCCTGCATTTTTTTCTTTTCTTTTCTCGAGGACCAACGTCTGCCGATGTACGGACGCACCCAAATTCCCGCTCAACGAATGCCAACTTTCACACCTGTCGGAAACATTATCCAGAACTAAGCGGAATGGATCCACTACAGATAGAGCCGGAAGTCGCTGAAGTGGTCATTATTGGCGCGGGTATATGACACTTTGTTTCCTTTCACACATCCACCTCTAACATCATTACAACAGGCTGGCACGGCCTGGCCGCCGCCAAAACTGCCCTCGCGCTCGATCCCAGCATCAATCTTGTCGTTCTCGATTCCGCCGCATCAGTGGGCGGTGTCTGGGCCCGGGAGCGGGTCTACGAGGGACTGCGGACGAATAACCGAGTGGAGTCGTACGTTTATAGCGATTTCCCCATCACGCAGGTTACTACCGTGTGTGACCTTGTGAAGCCCGGCGAACATTTGTCTGGAAGGGCAGTTCATGAGTATCTGAAAGCGTACGCGGAGCATTTTGGGGTTCATGAGAGGGTTAGGTTTAATTGTATGGTTAAGAGTGTCGAATATGTCGAGGCGGATGGAGGGGGGAAAGAGTGGGTTGTTAGATCCACGACAGCAGCAGGAACCGGAACAGGAACAGGATGCATGGGGGAGGAGAGTTGCATCCAGACGCGGAAACTTATCCTGGCAACAGGGCTTACATCACAACCGCGGATTCCTACACTTGTTGGCCAGGAATCCTTCGGCGTCCCGCTATTTCATGTGAAAGAGTTCGCGCATTACCAAGACACCATCTTCGCCAAACCAACCTTCAACACTAAAGACCAACCTGGAAACACCACTGATGACCACGCCCCGATTGCAGTCCTTGGTGGAAGCAAATCCGCCTGGGACACTGTTTACGCCTGCGCATCCCAGGGCCACCGCGTAAACTGGATAATCCGAGCGTCCGGGAATGGCCCCTCGTGGATGACTCCTGCCACAGTATTCTCACCACTAAATCCCCTTATTGAGGACCTCCCCCTTGTGCGGGCACTAGGCATATTTAGCCCCTGCATCTGGGCGCGCAATAATCTGATCCGCAGATTCTTGCATGGCACGTGGCTTGGCCAACTGATTGTGCGTCTGTTCTGGGCGTCACTTGAATGGGATATGCTAAGGGCAAATCGGTATAATGATCATGAGGAGACGGCCAAGTTACGGCCATCATATAGGATGCTTTGGGCGGGGACAGCTGTGGCAATTCTAAATTTCCCAGGGAATTTCTTTGCATTAATTCAAAGGGGGTTGGTTAAGGTGCATATTACTGATATTGAGCAACTCCAGCAGAATGGTACGGTTGTTCTGATGAATGGGGAGAGGCTAAACGCGCGAGGACTAGTTCTGTGCACGGGCTGGAAAGCATCCCCAGGGATTCAGTTCTTGCCCGAGGGAATTGAGCAGGAGCTTGGCTTCCCATGGTCTGCTGACTCGTTGGAGCAGCAGGACCTTGTGAAACGAACCCGCCAGGAGCTTTATACTCGCCTCCCCATGCTCCGCACTACGCCAGCAAGAAGAATCTACCACCACTCCACTGAAACAGTCCTACACCCTTTCCGTCTCGCGCGCTTCATGGTTCCCCCAAAGCTATGGGATGACCACAGCATCGCTATCCTTGGAACCGTAAAGACCTTCAACACACCACTTGTTACTGAAGTGCAAGCGCTATGGGCGCTTATCTACCTTAACCATGGCTCTCAACTTTCCCAACACCATTCTTTGCATGACAAGGAGGCTGTCCTCCATGAGGCAACACTGCACTCTGAATTTATTTCTCTGCGGTCACCGACAAATCATGGGGCGCGGAATGCGGATTTTGTCTTTGAAGTGCTACCATATTTAGATATGCTGCTTAGGGATTTAGGGCTAAGGACAGCAAGGAAGGGGTCCTGGTGGAGGAATCTATTCATTCCACATAAGCCCAGGGATTATGCGGGCCTGGTGGAGGAGTGGAAGGGGCGAGAATCTATATCCCAGGAGGGGGGGAAGAGGAAGGTTTATTAGAGCTAGAACAAGATGCTGCATAGCTTCTCGCATTGCGTTGCAACAGTGTTCACTTCAATGATGTTGAAATTGTCTGAGCGGTGTGTCCCCGTGGGCAACGCACTGAATAAAGGTTTTGTAATCTTATCAATAACGATTCAAGACAATGCAAGAGCCGCGGAATAGTTGAGATGGAAACCTGGCGACACTAGTACATTGCCTGACTAAAACATGCTCACGGAGATTCCCTTTTACCTAGATCTAGCACGAATAACGCAACCAAGAGACTCTAGGTAATGGCCACAGTGGTCTAAACTATTCTCCCTGGGGTAGGCCTCGAGTACCTTTTTTGCAGTCAGTATCAGAAGAAAACGGCGTAGAGCCCATGAAGCCTATCGTTAATAGGCAAGATAGCGGGTTATGAAGATGTCGCCCAACGTCACTTCCTCCTACAGGGCCTTATAGAAGGCATAGTGTGATCTGAGACGGGGTGAACAAAATCCGTCAAGACTCACCGCAGGGGGAGTCGAAGTTTGACGCCGTTTCGCGTTCATTCAGTTGTTGCAGGTGCCGCCTCGAGATTTGCTCTTTCATCCGGACCATATCCGGCAGCCAGAGTCAAAGACAACGTCACAACAAGTTCAACTTCTGTCACTGTCCGAGGCGCTAGCCTTTGAGACATCATCTTTGTAACCCCCAAGCGTCTCGATGTCTGTGGCTAAATAAATCCCACCGAACCCCGGCCTTTGACACCTAGTTCAGGGGCTTATTCTAAGCATTGCCGCCCATTGTCTCAGGATGTGTGTCATTTGCCCATGAAGACCAAAGACTTTGGAAACATGTTCCCATTCATGTTATGACCCCCTGGGAACCGTGTAGGAAGCCCTTGCCATGTCGAGCGCTTGCAGGATCTCGGAAGTTCCTGTTCTTCTTGTCGAGGGTGCTGTCTAGCTAAGATAGCATGATGCCGCTTAAAAGCCTATGCTTAGATCTATACATCTTCTCTTCATGAATAGTTATCTAGATGGGTTATGAAGTAGCTAGAGTACATCCTAGAAGCACCAGACTTGAATTTTTCTTTCAAGCCTTTTTTGAATGGCAAATAACATAGGCATACGCATGTCTCGCTTCCTACTAGAAGGGATATGATGCCCCTTGCCCATTGGCTGGTGTGCATCAAATTACAGAGTACTTAGAAATCCCTGGACGGTTTTGTCGGAGAGATATATCCGCACCCCAACGGGCCTGGAACAGTTCATGGATCCCAGGTAGCGGCACTTGAATATGCTTGTCTGGCCGAAGATGGGAGAAAGCGCTAGAGGCACGGAAGGCACATCTTCTATCTGAGTATGCTTTACCAATATATGGTACGGGCGCGACCGGCAAACATGCGAGAAAGCCACTATAGACCTTTTCCGGATGAGCTTGGGTTGCGCGCAGTTTTCATTTGAGGCGGGGGTATCTCAAGTTGGGCCCATGAAATTTGTCGTCCTCATAGAATCTACCATGCTCGTGACCATCATAAATCTACCCTCATGCCCGTCCTGAAAGTCGTGCGTACTGTGGCCATTCATTTCGCGGCGGTTGGATCTAACACCAGCGTCAGCAGCGCAGCGTCTCTCCGCGTACGGAAAACATAAACCATCGCGTAGCGGTGTCTTACGTGAGAGGCGTTGTGATTCGACCACCTAGTCACAGCCGCAGGGTCTTGTATGCATCGATGCGTTTTACGGCGTCCAAAGCGCTGGGTTCTCGAGCGGCTGAGCCGACAGCTTTAGCTTGGCGGGCGGCCTTGGGCGCAGTCAGGTATATAAGCAAGGCCTTCGTAAACGAATAATGCTCAGGCTAACCGCTGCAACACGGAAATCCAACTGCAAAAAGTATTTTCGGCTCACAAACCCCAATGTCGCACCTGCAATACTTCAGCTACCCCGGCTTCGGCGAATGGGCAGCCGAGAACTTCCACTACAACCAAGCCGTGCGAGTCGGCGACCTGATCAAGGTCTCCGGGCAAGGTAGTCCTTGTCCATTTACTTCACTGTCTCAATTTCACATATCCATCACATCGCATCCATGAACTCTGACCCGTCCATCGTTCACAGGTGGTATAAACCCACAGACTCAGACATTCCCGCCCGATATCGCCTCAGAAATCCACCATGCATTCTCCAACGTCGACCTCGCGCTCAAGACCGCCGGCGGGACGGGCTGGAACCAAGTGTACAGTGTGCGCGTGTACATGCTAGATCCGCAGGACCAAGCGGCCACGGCGGTTCTGGTGCAGAATCTCCGCGAGTGGATGCCGGATCATAAGCCGCTATTTACGTACATTGGTGTTAAGAGTTTGGCGATGAGCGAGATGAGGATCGAGGTTGAGGTTGAGGCGCATTTAGGTTGATAGCCGGGTTTTGGATATGCGTGTGTTGACCATGTGTAATATCGGTTCCTTGCCGGGGGTATAAGGCAGAGTTTACGTTTTCGGCCTTCAAGCTTATCTGCGTTTGAGATTTTGGGTGCCTATCAGGAGGGTTATCCCGACTGGTCTGAGAAGGTGGTTAGTGAGATTTTTTCCCAAACCCAGGCCAATTACAATTCGAGGCACGAGCAAAGATAGCGGTGATCAGCAAATCAAAGCTGAAAAATTGGTGGTTGATGGGCGGACACGGGGCCGGAGACGGAAATTGGTACGGATACGAGTACGGACTCCACCACCAAAGTAATAGTTTGCCTCAGCTCCCTCAAGGCTCATCATACCATGGGACCACTCCAGCTCTTATTTAATGGTTTCGATCCTCTCTCTGCGTGCCACCGTTCTTGCTTCCTTGCGACTCCGCATTAACCATCCCATAGCCAGGCGCAATGAATCATCCAAGTTCGTTGATACCGGGAGGAACCAGAGTTCGAGGTACGCCACCAGCCCGCCGCCTCGTATACTCGTATACGAGGTACGAGGAGACGCTAACATGGACGCCGAACAGATGACGGTCGGATTGAGGTGAATATCGATTCCTCAGCCTGCAGAGCCGTGGCGGAATTCATCAGTCCCGCACCACCTCCAGAAGCAGAATGGGGCCCGCCACCCCCATACGAAGAGACCGAGCGAGCCATCAAGCTCAAGCTCAATATCATTATCCAGGTCGTTGGGAGCAGAGGGGATGTCCAGCCATTCATCGCCCTTGGGAATGAGCTCCAGAAACACGGCCACCGGGTTCGCATTGCAACACACGACACTTTCGCCACCTTCGTCCGAGACTCAGGGTTGGAGTTCTACCCCATCGGCGGTGATCCTGCTGAGTTGATGGCATATATGGTGAAGAATCCTGGTCTAATTCCGCAGTTACATAGTCTCCGTGCTGGAGAAGTTCAGAAGAAACGAGAGATGGTTGCGGAAATGCTCGATGGGTGCTGGAGGTCCTGTATTGAGGATGATCCCATCTCAGGGAAGCCATTTGTGGCGGAAGCAATTATCGCGAACCCGCCAAGTTTTGCACATGTGCATTGTGCCCAAGCCCTGGGAATACCGCTGCACTTGATGTTTACGATGCCGTGGAGTAGCACGAGGGCGGTTCCGCATCCATTGGCGAATCTCAAGTACTCCGAGACAACGCAGGAGATGGCGAATTACTGGTCATATGCGATTGTTGAGTGGCTGACATGGCAGGGGTACGTACATTCTTAATTTTCTTGCGGGACTGGTTTAAGCTAATGTGGGCTAGGCTAGGCGATGTTATTAATGGATGGCGTTCCAAGCTGGACTTGGAGCCTGTTCCTGCTACAGAAGGACCTATGCTTGCAGAGACGTTGAAGATTCCGTTTACGTACTGCTGGTCGCCAGCTCTCATGGCTAAGCCTAAGGACTGGTCTTCACATATTGGTAAGAATGGCTTTACTCTAGTTCCTGCATATCTACTGACGTCGTCAGATGTCTGCGGATTCTTCTTCCGAGATCCTCCCGATTACAAGCCTCCGCAATCACTCGACCTCTTCCTCCAGAACGGGCCGAAACCAATATACATTGGCTTTGGAAGCATCGTGATTGATGATCCGGAGCAATTCACAGCGATAATTCTAGAAGCTGTCCGACTCACAGGAACCCGCGCTATCATCTCCCGTGGTTGGAGTAAACTAGGTGGCGAGCCTTCTGAGAACATTTACTATATTGACGACTGCCCTCACGAGTGGCTCTTCCAGCATGTCTCTGCTGTCGTTCATCATGGCGGCGCAGGGACAACAGCGTGTGGTCTGCGATATGGATGTCCTACGGCGATTGTTCCTTTCTTTGGAGAGTAAGAGTACACCAACGCTCTCGACACACAAAGCCGCTAACAATATCATTCCAGCCAACCCTTCTGGGCAAACCTAATCGCGTCCTCGGGCTCCGGATCAAAACCGATTCCCTACCGAGAGGTTGACGTGGAGAACCTCGCAGAGGCATTTCAATTCTGCCTGAGACCAGAAACCAAACGTGCGGCACAGGAGATTGCCGACAGGATGCGATCTGAATCAGGAGTGCAGGCTGCAGTCGCCTCATTTCACCGCAATCTCCCGGTGGAGCAGATGCAGTGCAAGCTGCTTCCAGACCGTGCTGCAACCTGGGTTTGCAAGACACCATCGGGACCGGTGCGCTTGTCGAAGCTTGCGTCACAGGTGTTGATTGAGCATCTCCGGGTTGATAAGAAGAAACTACAACTGTACACTCATCCGCCCTCATGTCATTCGCTCTGACTCGAGTAATTACTGACATGATCAGATACGAACCAAACCCCATCAATATCGAAAACCGCCGCTGGGACCCCGTCACAGGCGCCACATCCGCAGCCATCGGAACAGGAACAGACATGGTCAAATCAACCGCTGATATCTTCCTCCGGCCATACAAGGAGTACCAGGATCTCCAGCGCGGCCGACCATCTACCTCGTCCAGTAACAGACCACCAAACATCCGATCCCTAAGCACCCCACCACCAACAACAACCCAAGAACCCACCGAACAAGCCCCCCGACACGCAGCGACAGACCTCCTTAGCCCCGACCTACAAGCCCGCCCAAAATCCTCCACCCCCTCCACGGGCCCCAGCCGCCTCGAAACAACAACAACCATCGCCTCGGCCTCCGCGAAATCCGTCGGAAAATTCCTAGGCACATACTTCAAGGGCGTAATGGTTGACATCCCGCTCGCAACGGCAGAAGGCCTCCGCGCCGTCCCGAAGCTCTACGGCGAGGAAACAAAGACCTACGCCCCCGTTACAGACTGGAAATCCGGTTTCGTTGTCGGGGGTAAGTCGTTTGGACAGGGCATGGTCGATGGGTTTACGGGGCTGGTTACACACCCGGTTAAAGGCGCGAAGGAGGAAGGGGCTCTTGGGGTTGTCAAGGGTCTTGCTAAGGGGACGATGGGGGTGGGTGTTGGGTTTGGTTCGGGTATGTTTGTTTTCTTTTTCTTTCTTTTTCTTTTCTTCTCTAGATTTGTTTTTCCGTTGGTTTTGCTCGTTTATGTCGCGGATGGGACTAACCAGTTTATCTAGCTGCCCTCGGCGTCGTCGCATATCCCGGCCAGGGTATCTGCCGGAGCATCCACACCTCCATGAAGTCAAAGACCCGAAAGGAACTCATCAAGGCGAGGTACAGAGAGGGCGAGTTCCTCGCTACAGCTGCCGCTACAGGTCCTAGTGCTCCGACGGTTGATCGGGGTGCGTTGATGAGAGAGTTTGATGGGCTGAAACGAAAGGACGGCGGGAAACAAAGATTTGATACGTGGGATCTGGCGAGGAAGCAGGATGGTACAGGGAATTGAGGAGTGGGTTTGGTGATACGCGGAAAAATAGATTCGTTAGAGGGATAATAGATGTGGTGTTTGGAGTTTGGGTATAAAGGTTGAAAGAAATAGGTCTAGTTTCGTAGATTATGGGACAACCAACAAAGGATTATTATACTGATACTATCACACTCATCTTTCAAACAGGTGAAACAAGGGTCACTTCCGCACATTAAGCGACAAGTCAAAGACAACCTTCCCCCTAGCATGCCCACTCTCCAGTCTTGCATAGGCATGCTCAAACTGCTCGAGCGACCAAACACTATCAACAACAGGCCAAACCTTGCCCGCCTCAACAAGCTTCGTGATCTCCTCTAGATCCTGGCCGGATGGTGACATGATGAAGTATTTGGCTGTGACACTGGGGAGCTCCAAACCCTCGGGCTTCTTCTGCTCGGGCGGCTGCACGATTCCGATGATGGTCGCGTTGTCCTTGAGAGTCCACCATGCATCCTGGAGGGATTTACCGCCGATGCAATCGATGATAAGGTCGACCTTGTTCTTCTCGTCGGTGGCCCAGGCCTTGAAGTCCGTAGTCCTGTAATCGAGGACCTCGCTGGCACCTAATCCCTTGACGAACTCAACGTTCCTGGGACCGCAAGTCCCAATGACCTCCGCACCATGTAGTTTCCCAATCTGCACCAACCACACACCCACCCCTCCACTGGCAGCCGTAACAAGAATCCTCTTTCCCTTCCAGCTCTCATCCCCAAAGCCCCCAATCCCCGACTGGATAAAGAAAGCCTGCCACGCCGTAATCGCCGAAAGCGGCGTCGCCGCACTCTCAGCCCAAGAGAGGTTCTTCGCGCGGCGCGCAAGTTCATCCGTCGTCGCAATCGTATAGTCACGCGCACACCCGGGTCTCCAGTAGTTCGTGCGAGCGTAGACTTCGGTTCCCGGTTGGAAGGGGGAGTCTGCGGGAGCGGAGATTACCGTGCCAGCGACGTCGTCGCAGGTGATTATCTCTTTTCCAGGAATGTCGACCATCAGCGGCCAGAGGAGCTCGCCGGCACAGGGTGAGGCGGATTGCACTTTGATCAAGTGTTCGTTGTTGGCGACATCGGGGACGGGGACGTCGCGCTCGACGAGGGTTATGCTTTTCGATTTGGGGTCTGCTTGGAGGAGTGCGCGGATCTTAGTTGGGAGAGTTGTGCAAGTCATCTTGTTGTCCTTGTGAATGTTGGTTCGATTGCTCAAATAGATTGTTGTGCTCGCTGGTTGGTAAATGTTCAGGTTGCTTGCGAATGTTCTTTGCGTTGTGATGATGGCCCTACTTGAGCGGGTCTCCATGAGGTTTATATATCCATCGCGTGCTGCGTCCGATGGCTCAGCAGCTTCACGTCATAGGACCCAGTCCAATGAGTCGACATTGAGGTGACGTAGCAAACATCCCGATGCAAGCCATGGATATTCAAGCGATGCGGTGGGGGTTGTGGTGTGCAGGCATCCAGGGTATTGACAGGCGCCGGGTATAGCTTAATTCCCGGCGCTAGGCCCTCAATCGGCGATATTCCACGAACACGGCAGCCCGAGTCCAATGAGAAGCACGGTTGGGTATCTCTAATAGATTTCTTCTTGGACGTCATGCTATTCGATGTCCAGAGCCCATATATTGATTATCTGATCTTGCCGGCTTTTCGTCTGAGCCGGTATGCATATTGGGCCGTGTCCGTCGGCTTCCCTGGATGTTGTTTGGACCGAAATGCAGAGAATGGGTGCGCTGAAGGGGTTGCGAAAGAAAGCGACTCTGGATAGAAGACCTGGAGTGCCATCGCTCCTTCCTGATCAAAGATCGTTGATCGTTCCTGCCCTGACATGTGGGGTTTCCACCTCAGGCTCCAGGCCCCAAGCTCCAGGCTCCAGCAGGCGCGCAGGCAGAAACCTTCCCAATGCGGAAGCTTCCCCACCATGAAAGTTCTGCCACAATTTTTCACGGCGGTGAACAAATTTTGTTATCGGTGCCGCGTAACGATTTTTTTTGATCTCTTACTCTACCTCCCTGGTATTCGCCAGGAAGGTCGCCTTTTGAGTCTCAATTCGTCAAGATGAAGTATGTCCTTGTTTCCGGTGGTGTCATTTCCGGTGTTGGAAAGGGTATTATCGCAAGTAGTTGCGGTCTGCTCTTGAAAACTGTTGGTCTGTCTGTCTCGAGCATCAAGATCGATCCCTATCTCAACCCGGATGCTGGTCTTATGAATGTGAGTCATCTATTCTTCTTTGAATCTGATGCATTTACTGTGTTGATCCCTGAGCTAACCCATTGAAGCCTCTGGAGTTAGTTGCCCGCCATTGCCCTCCCTACCCCGCTTGACTGACGCGTCGAAAGGCACGGAGAATGCTTTGTCTTGGATGATGGTGGTGAAGCCGATTTGGATCTTGGAAACTACGAACGATACCTTGGCGTTACTCTTGGGCGGGATAACAACATTACAACCGGCAAGATTTACCAGCATGTAATTGAAAAGGAGCGTCGGGGTGATTACCTGGGAAAGACGGGTTCGTGATTCGACTCGACTGTGTGGGTTCAAGCTGACCGTGTCAGTGCAAATCGTGCCTCACCTCACCAACGAGATTCAGAACGTCAGTATCGCCTGCGAGAAGGTAGAGTTGGTTATTAACAACGGATAGTGGGTTGAGAGAGTTGCCAGAGTTCCGATCGATGACTCCGGGCGGGAACCCGACGTCTGCATCAGTATGTCCCCGCACCTGCCTTTCTATACTCTTACTGACTTTCCATAGTTGAGGTAAGGCTACTGCAAAGGCTTGACTGGGAGGAATAAGGGCTAACCTGGATCTGACTCCAGCTGGGTGGAACTGTCGGAGATATCGAGAGCGCACCCTTCGTCGAGGCCATGAGCCAGCTGCAGCGACGCGTCGGCAAGGCCAACTTCCTCCAAATCCACGTCAGCTACGTCCCCTTGATCGGCTCAGAGCAAAAGACCAAGCCCACGCAACGAGCAATCAGCGACGTCCGGAGCGGCGGTCTTCGGCCTGACCTGATTGCCTGCCGCTGTGAGACGCCGCTGGATGAGTTGACCATCCGCAAGATTGCCGGGACCTGCCAGGTGGAGCGTGATCAGGTCGTCGGTGTCCACAACGTGCCCAGCACCTACCAGGTTCCTATCCTGCTCGAGAACCAAGGATTCCTCAACACAGTCAAGGATCTCCTTGAAATCCGCACCGTGCACATTGAACCCAAGTTCGTGGAAGAGGGCAAGATCATGTGGCAGAAGTGGCAGGGCCTTGCGCTGAGCCAAGACCACGTCTTTGACACCGTGTCTATTGTCCTGGTCGGAAAATACACAAGTCTGCACGATTCTTACCTCAGTGTCACAAAGGCCCTGGAACATGCGGCCATGCACTGCCAGAAGAAACTGAACCTGGTGTGGGTCGAATCTACCCATCTGGAGGAGGATCACCAGCAGGTTAACCCTGCCGAGTACTACAAGGCTTGGCATGCGGTTTCTACCGCCGACGGAATTCTTGTTCCTGTACGTCTTTTCATCGACAAATTGGAAATAATACTGACTACTTCAAGGGCGGCTTTGGCCAACGTGGTACGGAAGGTATGGTCAAATCTGCTGAATGGGCTCGTACCAAGAATGTTCCCTTCCTCGGAATCTGTCTCGGTCTACAGGTTGCTGTGATCGAGTATGCCCGCAATGTCTGTGAAATGACCAAGGCAGACAGCACAGAGTTCAACGAAGAGTCCGAGCAGCCGGCCATTGTTTACATGCCGGAAATCGATAAGACCAAGATGGGCGGTACCATGCGCCTCGGAAAGCGGCCTACACAGTTCCAGCCGGGCACCGAGTGGTCCAAGTTCCGTAAGCTGTATGGGGACAAGCAGGAGATCTGGGAGCGCCACCGTCATCGCTACGAGGTGAACCCAGATCTGGTGGAGACGTTGGAAAAGGCCGGTCTCTCCTTTATTGGAAAGGACGAGTCTGGTAAGCGCATGGAGGTCATTGAGCTCAAGGACCACCGGTGGTATGTCGGTGTTCAGTTCCACCCAGAGTACCTGAGCCGAGTCATTACGCCGAGCAAGAGCTTCCTGGGCTTCTTTGCTGCCGCCGCTGGTTGTCTCGAGGAGATCACCGAGACTTTCCAGGGCGCGCATGACCTTAGCCATCTTGAGGTGCGACCTAAGGTTGAACCCAAGGTTGAACCCAAAGAGGTTTCAAATTAGATGAGGCTTAACGGCAGTCGATTTCTTTATACTTTTCTTTATACTGATAGACCGAGACGCCTTTACTGGCCACGCAGATAATGATACTGGAATTGTGACTAAGATGATACAACAAAGCTCTTTGGCGGCTGTTTCGACCCTGTTTCTACGTTCCAACGTTCTTTGAGTGCTAACCCCAAAGGGTAGCCCACAATGCACTGTTTCAGAGCCAATCCAGCAAAGAGTTCTATTTCTGATCCCGAGGGAGATGCATCTCGAGATCGGATAAGTACTCTCGAATTATCGCTGCAGGTCTGCATCATGTTCCACTGCAGTTCACTTTTCCCTTTTCTTCCCGTTATTCATCGATTCTACAATGTCCGATCCTAGCACACGGGTTGCACCTGTGGACCGACTCCCCATGGAGGTTTGGGACCAGGTTCTCCTCGACCTCATGGAAGTCGAATACCAGTTGGATCCGTACCCTCACCTTGTGGGGGAGCGATTCCCCGCTGAGATTTGCGTCGTAAGTCGCCGGTGGTATCGGCGCTTCAACCCCATCCTATACCACCGATTCGACTTTAAAAACCTCAACCGACAGATCAAAACCCTCTGGTATCTGCTGCGCACGTTGATTGCTCGTCCTGACCTTGCGGCACTTTTCCGTGAGATCACCATGTTCAGCCCGGGTTCCCCCCAGGATTTTGCCGATCTCGAGAGCCCGGAGGCCAAACAGGGCATGACAGAGCTCTACGAGCGGAACAGAGACATGGTTCGACAGGCCATGGTCCAGGCTCGATTTGACCTCGCTGCGCTTCCTGGCGGCGACTTGACCAGGTTGGCAACAAAATACCTAAGCTGTGATGTGAACGATATCGACACGAATTGTCATCTGAACCATGTTGCGGCCCTGCAGGCTCTGGTTTTGGCGCATGCGCCGAAGATCGAGCGCTTGAGTCTGCAAGCTTTCACCAGCGACCCGTTTCTCGAAAGAATCCTCCATGTCGCGAGAGCGCCCAGCGACAGAAACAGTCCCGGTATCGCGTTCCAGCACCTGGAAACCCTCAATATCGCCCCGAACAGTGTCCGCGATCCGTACCTTGGCAGTTCAAAGATTATCCACAACGGTCAGACAGTCTTGTCCGGCAAGCGTCAGTATCACCGTCTGCCCAAGTTGACAGAATTCACCCTTCTCGAAGGCCGGATCGACCCCAACGCAGTCCAGCACCGAACCGCGCTCAAGAAACTGTCGCTGCCCGATATCCAAAACTATCTCCCCCAGATCACCGCGTTGTTGAGCCTGTCCACCGATCTCCGCCAGCTCTCCATCGGCAGCAACTACGAAAGGGGACCCGTCTTCCACCACAGATTCTGGTCCGCGATCGCCCACTTGAAGGATCAACTCGAGTACCTCGATTTCTTCGAAAACCCCTATCCATTCATGCCCAACCAAACACGGTACTTCCATGAAGTCGACGAGAAGCTCTCCTTCTGCCCACCTCTCCCCGAATTCACCAAACTGCGCGTCCTCAAAACAAACCCCTTGATCCTCTACGGCCACAAGTGCAAGAAGCACGAGACCCCCACCAAGCTCGCCAGCCACATGCCCCCGAACCTCGAGTCCCTCGGCCTCTACGTCAAGCGCTCCGCCTGGATGTCCACATACATGAACGAGCTCCAGGACGAACTCGAAGGAATCATCCTCGACGCCGTCCCGCGCAGAAAACTCACCCACGTCATGGTCGACAACACGGAGCGCGCCCCCCTCGACAAGATGCGCGCCACCGCACAGCTGCACGGGATCACCTTCACCGGGCCCAAAGAGGCGATGGTCTACGGTGGACGCGAGACGATCTTCGCGGGCCAGACCAGGCCCGGGGCCTCCGCGACCCAGACTACCATGAATATGCTTAGGAATCTTTATTTTGCGAATATGATACCGACGGGGATGGAGGTGCATTCGATTGCGGGGGTGCTGGAGAACGTGCATGAGTGGAAGAGGAAGCGCGAGGATCCGCCTGATTTCAGGACGAAGAGGGCGAGGCGTTGATTTGGATACTCTGTGATAGCTAGATTTAGTTCTTTGGTGTAGTTTTGTTGACTAGTTTCACTTCTCTCGTTGGCAAGGTTTTCTGGTACCTCGTGTCTCTGGTAGATGGAGGTTGTACGTAAGTAATGAATACAGATAGATTTAGATGTAAATGGTCTATTTCTAGTATTACTGGTCTTCATTGTTCAAGTTCCTGCTTTTTGCCTCGTGAGTTACAGCACCTCGTTTCATGGTAGGGCTAGAGCGCTTTATCCCCCATCAACAAACAATCCCACCACGTTTGGTCACACGGGCTAGAGAAACAATGAACCCTTCTCCAGACATACTAGTCCCAAATATCCCTAATCCTATCCCTCCACGAGACTCCTAGGCCTCAACACCCCTCCATCACATCGTCCAAGCTACCAACATCCTTTTAACCAAACCTCCTCCAGATTTCGCCGCAGACCCTGCCCTGCGCGATAGGTATAACTGGGCAGACACCACAGTACTCAATTCAAACCGTAGCAATTGATATGGACCATCACTGAAGCCAACAACCAAAGAAAGAACTGCCCGCCTCGAGCCCGGCAGTCGAGGATATAAACCGATGCGACTTCTCAACGGTGATAGGCCGGGCAGGACCACGCTGCGTTGCACGAACACTCTGAGCTTTCTTGGAGTCGTGGCAGGTTCTCGCATTCGGGCGGGATACTGGTGTGGACGTCAGATGTGAAAATTTCTGGCAAGATGGGATCATCACCGGGTTGTATCACTGCGATCCTGGGGTATCTGTCTAAGCTCGACTGAGAGTCAGAATTGCGGTCTCGACTGGAGGACAGTGTAGAGCTGCTGGACTTACTCAATCAATACCAGGAGACCATATCGAGTTGTTCTCCTTCCTCCTTGATACAGGCGCAGTTTTCTTGAAGTCTCAGTACGCAATCGAGCCTGCCCTGCAATTAGCCTTCGGGGAATAAAAGGGAGAGATTGTCCAGCGGATACTGAAGCAGACGACGGTATATCCAATCTCGAAGACGTTGAAAGCGCACAGGTGTGCCCCTCGGATTCTCTAGGTGTGGGATGGGGGTAGGCATTGGGCCTTTCGCGACGGGGGCGCTGAGGTTTCGGCTCGGGGAAGGTTACGGTGCGGCGTTGTGTGGTTATACGGAGGAAGGTACGGTGGCTCTGAAGCATTGTGACGAGTCTGACAATTGCATTCGCTCTGTTGATACGCTGTTGCACTCTACGGCAGCCCGGGAACGTTAGGAGGGTTCATCTGGTTCTTTGGATGCTGGGACCATGCCTTACTGTGAGTGCGCCATAGTAATGGTAGAATAGCGTTGCACCTTGCCGTTTCCGAAGGCCATAGAACCCCTCAACTCTTATCGAGACCCTGCCCACAAGCCAGAGCTGATATATCCGCGTAGACAATTCCAGGCTCTCAATTCTTCACGAAGCTGCTCATTTCGGACAACTGAAGCGTTGATCGTCTTCTCAAAGTTAGCCCTGATCCTGCAGTTCTCTATGGCAAGGGATAGACGCCGCTTCTCGTCGCTGTGGTGGCCGGATCTCACGACGTTGTAGAGCTCCTACTGGAGAAGCAGGCTGATGCCTTCGCGGCCGATAGCTCGGGATGCCCCGGCATTGCACCGTGTAGCTGGAAGAAGGTTAATGAGACGGGTCTGAGATTCGCAATAATGAAGTGGTGATGGCGATGCTGGATTGGCGGCGGATCTCGAGGGCGATCTTGCACCGGCGAGGATGCTGCTGAAGACTGGACTGGGCCATGGCATTCTTCGTAGGTCTGGGGCTAGTGCGTTGGACCCTTCGTTCGGAGCTGAAGATGAGGGTCTTCTGGTTCCTTGTGGGCTGGGGATGAGAATAGGCCGGGGGTTGATGTCACTTGCCTGGTGCGGCCCTTCGATAATCTTGATAGCTGATCAAACGTGCAGCCGGATCTGGCATTGAATCCTGATGGCTCTCGAAGCGTTTCCCACTGCTCAATCCTCAGATTCTGCGTGCTTCCCTCGAGGTCAGCTTTTGGTTCTTGTCGGGGCTGGCGCGAGGGTCGATATCAACTGGCCTGGTACTGCCTTTCGACAACGGGGATGGCCCAGCAAACGTCAGCTGGACCTGGAATCGGCCCTCGACGACTCCTCTGTCGTCCCCCGCTGCCCATTTCTCGAGTTCCTTGTCCTTTCCTCGAGGTGCAGCCCTTTGACCCCGCACCAGGTGAAAAATCTCATGATTGAGCATAAAAGCGTTATTTCCTCCCCGCCCCACTCACGCTTGCAGCTCGCCTCCCACGTTCTCTGCTATCCAAGACAACCTGCAGCTCTTCCACTGGCAGTTGATTTCAAACCTGATTGTGAAGCGAAATCTCTGCGTGATCTCTGCGTGATCTCGCTTAACTCGCTTAACTCGCTGCAGGCTGATCCCAGCTGTCACAAGGCGTGATCTTGGGCCCTCTGCCTTAGGTATCAATAGGCCCATCTTTCCTGCTGCAGGTCGATTTCTCTTCCTCTTCTTCTTTCTCCCCATCGTCTCTTCGACTGAAACAGACGCTCCTTTCCTTCACCTTCTAAGTCTTCACTCCAAGTTACCCCTTCGTCCCCCTCTTACCCTTTCTTCTCACCCATCTTGACCTATCTTGAGTCTTCAAGATGCGTGTCGTCAACCTGCTCTTTGCAGCTCTGGTTGCCCTTTTTTCAGCCATTGCCATTGCTGTATGTCACATCCATCCTTCTCTTGCTTTTTATGTGTTCATGCCCTCTTCCCTCTTTACCAACTAACAACCCCAGCTTCCCACCGAGAGCGCCGATGAAGTCTCCGTTGTCATCAACAATGATCCCAAGTCGTCTATCCCCTTCGACCAGCTTGGCTTTGACATCAATGCGGACTTCATGGGACGTGAGATCAACCCTGACCTTAGCAACTCCACCGAATGGGCCAAGAAGGACTCCGTTTCGTGCAACCCCGCCGGATACCAGATCGCCAGCAAAGACGCGTTCCTTGCCGGCATCAATTCTTTGAAGCAGCACGATGGAGAGACCACCCTTGAGGATGGAAAGTGCAAGTGGGCGCGCTGCGCTTCTCCTGGCGCCGCTGTTTGGTGGTGCAACTACGTGAGTTTTCCCTTCCCTCCATTCCTTGTCTTCTTGATCATCGTGCAATTTGTTCTAACTCAGCATGCTTATTCTTCTGTCTAGGCCGGCTTTGAGATCAAGACCAGCCATAACACCATTGCGAACAAGGCCAAGAAGGTCGTGGACGAGTGCAGCGCCGATGGCACTGACGCCTGGGGCAACAAGGCTCTTGCTGGTGCTGTCGAGATCGAGGGCAAGTGGCAGGTGTTGGTGATGGGCGACTCTGATCTGTGCTAGATGTCTTTTGATTCTGTTGGTGCTGATCTTGGTGCTGACGATGATCTGGCCGTTTCTGTCCTTTGACCTCCATCTCTTCTCTTTTTGCTCTCGTGGTTTTAGAACCTACGATGACTTTTGTAGTCTACACTCGATGTAGAGGGTGCTTTTTAATAAGGTGCCTTGCGTTCTGCTTTTTCGTGTCTTTAGTTTACGAAACTGAAATCGAACTTGCTCCATAAGTGTTTCCTCCTCTTCTTGAGATTTCTCCTGAGTCTTCTTTCGCGCCAATCCGTATCCCCCTATTAGAGTGCAGAATCCTGCCGAACACCTTGGAGCCACGTAGTTCGAATTCGCCAGTCCAGTCTGTCTCTTGGATTTCGAATAAATCTCGTGATCCCCCTGCGGAGGGTTTCCAGGGAGGGGGGTGATTTCTTGTGCATGGGCAATTTCAAAGTGTGTGCGAGTTAGGGCTCTGCTCACATCTCCCAATTCTCGTCCCTTTCCCTTTCACATCTGCTTTTCTCTTCCACATCTTCTCTTCCCTTCAGCAGAACTTTCTGCTTCTTCATTTTCTCAGTCAGCTTCAACTTCTTCACCATACATCCGAATCTAAATCTCCTCGAATCCTCTACAATGCATGCCCCAATGGTCCTCCTCGCCATCTGGGTTGCCCTCCTCGCAACCTTCAGCATGGCTGTATGTCTTCTTCGCTCCCCTTCCATGCTGTATCTATCGTCTAAGCCAACTAACAAACGCTTTTACAGCTCTCTGAGATTGACCTCGAGCTCAAGATAAACGTCACTCTCAACAACAAGACCACCAGCAAGAGCACCGCAATTCCCCTCTTCGAGCTGGACCCCGACTTCTCAACCCTCGACAGCGCCACCGTCGCCGAAATAGCCAAGGCAGACCTCACCTGCAACCCGGGCGGCTACACTCAGGCGGATATCCGCGGCGTCAAAGCTGGAATCCGCGAACTGGACAAAATGGATGGGTTTAGGTCGCTCGAGGGCAAGCACTGCGAGTGGGCGGCTTGTGGCATGTCGGCGGCGATTTGGTGGTGTAATACTGTGAGATGCCATCCTGTTTCCTTTTCGTTCCCTTTTCTACTCCTTATTGCCTTGATGGACTGGCTCTTCTTTTTCTTGCTGTTGTTCTGTGCTAACGCAATTACATCTATAGGGCAACGAGCCCAAATCCATCTCCCACCGCAACGTCGGCGACAAAGCCAATATGATCGTCAACGGATGTCCCTGGAACGTGAGGGACCTCCATGATGTTGTCGCTGGGATTCGCCAGGTGGTCGGGGACTGGAGGGTCATCGTCAAGGAGGATAAGAACATTTGTTAGATGGTTTAGTCTCGTTTGCCGCGTCCAGACCATCTCTGGTTCTCTATCTTCTTGTCTTTCTTTCATGCTTTGGTGTGTCTGTCTGCCTGTCTGGCTTGGACTCTGATACGCTACGGGAGTTTCCAGGATTTATCTTGACATCTAATCCATGTACAGCCAGCAGTCCGAGTTGTGATTTTATATTCGTTAGGCTAGAGTAGATTAGACATCGGAACCAGTGTACTATTGTGATCAACCGTATTCCTTCTCTGTTTTCCAGAGCGTAAACGGGGATAGAAATTTGCAGCGCCGTCGAACTTGACCGCACCAAAACTCTCCCAGTTCCTGATCTCGACCTGAGCCTGCGATTTCCGAATGAAGTCAGACCAGTTGTCTCCCAAGTTGTTTGTCTTCCTGCCTTCACTGCGAACGATGCCGCCATCGAGGTGCGCCTCCCGTCGCCCACCCTTTTTCCTTTTCCCTTTTATTCCCTTCCCTTTTTGGTCAGTTTATTTTATTTTATTTTCTGTCCCTTTCCATACTTACGTCACTGTATCTTGTTCCTGTAGTCATACAGCTAGACTAGTATCCTCAGGTTCAAGCTGCAGCCTGCTTTGAGAACGTGCACATGGGATCTCCCACCAGCCCTGGCCTCACCACCAGCTCCCAGACAAAGCCATCCACCCCAGCCCTTCGACTTGGGAATCTGCTGTAGCTTTGGCCTCGCCGAATTGATGCCCTTCAGGCCAGTCCATCTTCCTTTTAAGACTCGAAAAGAAAGAAAGAAAAGTAAAGAAACCAGCCAAAAACAGGACTCTGCCTGCCTCTCTGCGCTCACCAGACGCCTCGGAGTCCTGGCAGCAGCTGGTCTGTGGCCATTCTCCTTTCCTTCCAATCTCAAAAGCTGTATGCAGGTCCAAATCACAGAACGCTTATCATGAGGCCTGAGACATCTAATCTCCGGTGCAGGTGGCGAAGCTCATGTGCAGCTCCCCCCACCTAGCGTGAATGCCAGCCTGCTGCTTCGCCTCCAAAGACAACTTCCTGCTGCACGTTTAATGACCCTGCCCCACTTACGAACTTCTGTATACAGCACCTCATCAAGAAATCATCAACTTTGCCAGTGAATGGAGCTACACCTGGTGATTTGGAAGAGTTGATCTGGAGGCCATGCGTGATCTCGAGGACCTGACTTTGGGCTATAAATACCCCCATCTTCTCCCCTCTGAGGTTGCTCTTTCTTTCTTCTTCCCACCATCTTCAATTCGACCTATCAGTCCAAGTCTTTTTTCTTCCACCTTCAATCAACTGAAACCTCATCAACATAACCTCTTCTCTCAATTGCAACTCAGTCTGCCCTGGTGGCTTTAGCCAAGATGCGCTTGATCACAATGATCCTCACCTGGCTTGCGGTGCTTACCGTTATGGCTCTTACTGTATGTCCTTTCCCTTCTTGCCCTCCCTGTTCTCCTCGGTTTCAGTCCATGTCCTGTTCTTTACCTTAACGATGGATAGCTTCCAACGGAGCCCACCCACATCAACGAAACTGGAACCGGCATTGCCTTCGAGAATTTTGGTGCCACTACCGCGGACCTGGCCTTCCCCATCCAACTTCTTGCGCTCGACCCTTCTTCCATGCCATCCGAACCCGCTGACACCGCCTCTATGTACACTGAACTCGCGAACACTGCCGTATCCGACAACACCAAACAGGACAATCCCTATTGGGACGTCCAGTGCGACCCCAAGGGATATGGCGAAGCCGAAGTCGGAGTCATCCGTGGGGCCATCAAGCACCTTCGAAAGCAGAAGGGAGACACTTTACTCCAGCCGAACCATTGCACTCGTCTATATTGTAAACACCATTCTGCGGTCATCTGGTGCAATGTTGTAAGTTGTCTGCTGTCCATTGATATCTCTCTCCTATTTCCCCTTTCAAACCGCACCGGTATCTTGAGTGCTAACTTGGTCGCCAGGCGAATGGCCAGCAGGAAATCACGCTCAAAAGCATGGGAGACGCCACGAGCATAATCTTCCAAAAATGCGAATGGCACTTTGGGAGGGGGCCGACAACGGTAGCAGGCATTCTTCGGCACGTCGACGGATTCCAAGTCATTGTCAAGGAAGATCATTGGAAATGTTAGGCATGGGTTCTGCGCTTTCGTTCTCTCACATCGTCCATCCTGCGTCTTTCTGCGTTCCATGTCCTGTTTCCCTAACGGATTCAACATCCGTTAGGTGTCAGTAATGTTGCAAGTGATGCCTTTCAACAAGATGATCCGAGTCTGTGTTTTGGCTGTTTCTTTTTGAATGTCATCTCGTCTTTTGTCTTATGTCTCATTTTTCCAACTGGATCTCAACATCCGTTGGAGGTGCCATTGACTACCCAAGCGGCGTCTTCTCAACAAGGCAGATCGAGTTTGTTGTTATGGTTGTTTTCAATGTCCCATAGTCTCGTCTACAAGCTAGAACCTACATCAAAATGCAGAAGAAAAAAATCGAATCAGAACATCTATCTCAGTAGGAACTAGGAGCTTTCCTGACCCGACTGACTTGGCGGACTTGACTGTTTGACTCAGCTCTCGAGAACTAGAATCTATCTCACAACGAGACTACGACAGTGACGGGATGCTCAGGCTTCTAAGCCCCTCGCTGAGTTCCGCTAATGCCTACATTGAATTTTCGTAGTTTTCTAAAAGGACCTGTGTGTTGCGTGTCTCGCCTAATCTAGAGGAAAGGGCATGATTTCAATCCCACAAATGAGCCCGGAAAGTGACTGTGCAGCGCTGAGTGACCCCCCCTTTTTCGTCCCTGTAAGTTCGGAGGCCAGACCTCAGAGCCTTAGACGAGGCAAGAAGCTGTGTCCTGCGAGTCCTCATCTCGCCAAACCAGTCTCTATGAAGACCGGCGAAAGGAAACAATCCCAATCCCGATCTCGCAGCTGAGGCACGAAGAACCCCGACTTCGCCTGGTGATTTCATTTCGCTTCCTCGCCTCTTCTGTTGCTGCACCAGCCCCTCGTGATTTAAAATCCTCTTTCAGGAGGGGACTCGGCCAGTGAATGATGGCTGGTTCTCGACCTCTTTCGAAACAGAGAGAAGCACACGTGCCTTGTTTGCTGCACAGGCTGCAGTCACTTTGGTGCAGCCCTAATTTCTCCGGTTTCTCCGGTTCCACCAGGTGCCAGAGGGCCGCTGATTGGCCAGCCTCCACCACACCCTGCATCTTTGTATAGAATCTGCTCATAACATCAGAGTCTGCCCACCGTGAAGGGAAAAACTGAATTAGGGATAAGTAAAGCTGCGTAGAGTTTTCTGTTCCCTCCCTCTCCCATATAAATACCCTCTGTGTTTCCCTTCTTCCTCTTCTCTTCTTCTTCCTTCCTCACCACCTTCCCACCTCTCTTCCTCCACTACTTTTCGTATCCTGCTTCGAAAGCCTTCAACTTCTGCTAAGACCTTTACATACACCAAGCCTTCTAGTCTCTGTGTGATCGTGCAACATGCACATCCACAAGATGAACCTCCTCCTCGCGGCCATTTGGCTCGCCATGATGGCTGTCGGTGTCCTTGGTGATGCCATCCCTGTGAGTGTTTCCCCTCGATCCTCCTCCCTCCTCCTCCCATCCCATCCTTCCATCCCATCAAGCAACAGAAGAACAACACTGACTGATCCATCATGAGCAGACCTCCGTCGACGGAGGCCTCGACAACACTGAACCCACTGACACCACCACCGGCGGTATCAAGTTGACTGGCTGGGGCATTATTCACACCACCAAAACCTTCCTCCTCCCCCCTCACCACTCAACTACCGCTCCTGGACACGTTTGGAATGACGCTGTTGATGACAACGCAAGTCACCCTCATGCCAAGAAGGCCGAGGCTCAGACTGAGACTGATACTGATGTCGAGGTCGACGTCGAGAGTGTCCCTCTTTGTGGCAATGGCCGGAATGACAGTGAAGACGGTCTCCATGTTCCTGGTATCCCGTTCCATCCTGGCCATGGTCATCACCCTACCCCTTGCCCTTCCGATCGTGCTCGTCCTACTGCTAGCCCTGTTCACCTCCCAACTGCTCGCGGTGTTGCTCCTCGTGATGATACCACTTCTATTTCCACTTCTCTATCTACTGCCACTTCCGATCCCACTACCCTTTCCACTGTCACCACCCATGAGAACATCGATCTCTGTGGAAACGGTTGGAATGATAGTGAAGATGGTCTTCAGGTTCCTGGTATTCCTTTCCAACCTGGTCACGGTCATCATCCTACCCCTTGCCCTTCGAGCCGTTCTACCACTTCTACTTCCAAGCCTTTGTCTACCTCTACTACCACTGCGACTCTTGCTCCCCGTGATGTTACCACCTCGGTTTTTACTTCTCTCTCTACTTCTACTGTCATTCCTACGACCCTTCTCACTGTTGCCTCCCCCGTCACCCACGAGGACGTCGAGCTCTGTGGCGACGGCTGGAATGACAGCGAAGACGGCCTTCAAGTCCCCGGGATCCCATTCCAGCCCGGCCACGGTCACCACCCTACCCCCTGCCCCTCTCCCGTCAACAAACTGGGAAAGCGGGATGAATTATCCAACGACGTGAGCTTTCTTAATGATTGCTTCCACAGGCCGATGGTGAACGCCGCTCCCCTCCGGATGGCGATCCATGACCTGGAGAACAGGCAGGGGACTCCCTGGGCCGATTCAAAGAAGTGCCGGCGTGTCTGGTGCCAGGAGGAGATGTGCATCAAGTGGTGCAACGAGGTGAGTTTACCCTTTTCTTCTTCTCCGCCCACCTTCCCTTCCTCTCCGGGTTCAACTTACCTTGCTTGCCGCCTCGCCTGAGTTTGACTAACACATCGAATCCAAACAAACAGTCCAAAAAGGCAGGCACCCTCAAGTCTTACAAGGAAATCGCCCTTGACATCGCCGCCCTCTTCGATATGTGCGGCACCAAGAATGGTATGATCTCCGGAGAGATGGGACATGTAGACTGGAGGACCATCATCCACTGGGATCTCTGCTAAGCTTCGAAGCTTTTGCTTTCTCCTTTCCTTTTCCTTTGTTCTTGGTTCTTCTGCTTCGGTCTTGTCTTCTTTCTTTTGACTTGACTCGACTTGACTTGCAACCGATGAACTTACAATGTGAACGAGAAGGAGGGTCTCTTTTCTTTTCTTTTGTTTCTCTTTTTCGGGGACGTAACGAATGTGACGAACGAACGAATGGCAACGACGACTATGTCTTGTCCTGCATGCCTTGCCGCGCTGCTTGGCTGGTTCCTGTATTCTAGTTTCTGCTCTACTCTCTAGGAAGATGGATCGACGATCTAATTGAATTTCTTCCGCCAACTCCAATTTGTGTGTTTCAGATTGTAGTGCCATAGATGATCTTAAGCGAGAGCGAATGGCCACAGCAGATGTCCTGGCTTTGGTGAGATCGATGGCTTCACGACACGAGGAAGAGGAATCTCGTGTGTTTGAAAGCCCTTCGTGATAATCCAGCTGGATGAGAATTGCGTCTAGTCGAAGTGTTGGACATTTGCATCGCCATCTCTTCTTCTCAGCTCGACCCCTCCTCTTCTTGCTCTTCTTCTTCTTTCCCTCCTCCACATCACCTTTCCATTACACGCCCACCTCGTCTATCCCGAACAGCTTTTCTATTGCACCGAGCAGACCTCTCTTCAGTCCTTTCTCACTGAAAGCTTCAAACAACTCACTCCCTCCCTTCGCTACGCCTCTGCACCTCTACCTCTTCCTCGCGTCATCGCCCACACCACCAAAATGAGAATCTTCCGTTTCGCCTTCTGGTTCGGGATAATCTACCTCCTGATCGCCGCGGTAAGCAGCTTCGCTTCGTTCATTTCCTTTCCTTACTCTCCCCTCATTACATTGACTTGGCCTCATTACATGGAGTTGTCCCCGTGCCGTGCAAATATGGGAATGGGAATGGGAAGAATCATCATATGAATCAAATCTAACGAACCTTCTTGTCTACCTAGTTCCGCGCGACGTTGATTGCTTCTCTCCGAAATGGGTCTCTCTGATTGAGATTGAATCCTGGCGTATAAGTACCACTGGACTGCCTTTTCGATGCTATTGAATACTCCGACGAGACCGAGAACGGCGGTAATGAATCTCGACGTGAACAGATATACGGGCTGAAAACTGGAGAACGCAGGACAAACTGTGTACTGCTACGCTGTCATTTGAAAGGCTACGGAATATTCAGAAGAATTGCTTTGGTGGATACAACGGGAGGGATGGGCTGGCTTATGATGCCGAGAACCGAGTTGTTGAGCGCGGCGGTGTTTGAGAGGGGATTTGGATGGATCTTGGGATAATGGTACTGCTGTTTCTGGGACAAGGAAATATGGGAGACGATGGTTTGAGGGAGTCAAGAGGTTCGTTAGGATACTAGGTACTGCTGTCATAGATCTAGTCTCGGATCCGTTGTAACGTTTAGGACAAATACACACAGTGTTGGATCGTCAATACCGATAAATTTCTTCAGGATAAGTATAATATCTGATCTCTGGTATTGTCTGAGATCGAACTCCCAATGGCAGCGATATCAGCCTCTGCAACTTTCATATAAGTCTGCGATGCAGTGCGCAGAGGATCGTGATAGAACAACCCGTACCGGTCTAATCTTTCAATCAGTTGGGTTGCGTAGGTCCTTTTGCGGTGCGACACTCCGTACCTGGATGTAATTGCGAGCTCGTGGCAGAGAAGTGCGAGACCTCAGTAGTCCTTCCATGCAATTTTTGGTTGTTGCAGAGGGATGGCTGTGCGGAGGAAGATGCCCATGGTTCAGGACCGGCTCAGGCATGAACAGGCCCGTCGACGGGTTGTCACTCGAGTACGTTGGATTGCTTTATGGGAGGGCGATAGGATACTTTTACGGACTGTGTGCCTCTCTCAATATATGTATTCTTCTGCCCTGGTAGTCAGTCATCTTCCTAACGCCTGGTGGTACTCACGCAGGCAACTCCTAGAATCCGATCAAGATATATATGGTCAACCCCGTCATATCCGTTACGAATTCTTGACTTGACCTGACGACTGGCCATAGTTTCTATATCAAATGGAGAGCTCTCTGTAGATTAAAGTGACATAGAACGTCTTCGAGACCTGTCATACTCAAATTTCGCGAGCTAACAGATCGGTCTCCATAGCTTAGACACCAAAACCGGAACCGAACCCGAACCCGAAGCCTTCGAACTTCGAACCAGCACATTACCATCCCTACGTCTCGCACCTCCGGCGGATCCCTTATTGTGGGTGGTGATAACTCTAAGGGGCCATCAAAGGCTGAGCTGCTTTGCTGCTCTTCTACTTGACGGGATTGCTTCGAGGCGTCCGCAGATAAATCCAGGTGGTGCGGTGGACGGCCCGTGCTATCACGGACTTTTCCTACAGCTGAGATGACCATTTTGTCAAAGAAATAGAGGATCAATTAAGAGAAGCAGAAAATGAAATGAGAGAGCTGAGGAACCTGATCAGTGCTGACGAGACAGGAAAGCTCACCTCGAAGCAAGACGTCTACAGCTTGAACTTCGTCGTCAGGTGCACCACCGGTGCTGGCACCGCTGGAAATATCCTACGTAAGTCCTGACCATTCCCTATCTTTTGTTGTCATTTAATTCTCAATGTAGCTGACCAAGCTCTTATCGCAGAACAGTACTCACAACCGAATACCTTCTTCCTCCTTCCACTTTACGACGCAACAGTCACATCCCGATGAATGCAACGAGTTCATTGTCGTTATAATATCGATCATCCTTGCCATTCCATACCGCGTGATATTTAGATTGTTCTAAGATAAGACAGATGGGTAGAGTGCTCGGGGCCTCGTGAACGGTTGGTACCGCGTGCGTTTCTCCTCCAGCTACTTGTTCGCTCGCAGAGCGTCACATTACGGGGCTATAGACAGAAAGGAATAGGGAGCAATATAGGGTGCAGCTAAAGGATAATCTTGCAGTCGCCTCTGGCTACGGAGAGCGCCTGGTTCATCTGGAAAGGAAGAACTCTTGCCTGGTGTACGATTCCGAAGACAGTGGGAGTATAAGAGGTGGATGGAGAGGAGAGAGATGATAGGGAAGCTAACCTACGATACGATGGCTGCGCTTGGGATGCATATGACTATACGCGGTGGAAAAGGGAATACAGTCTGATCTTCTCAACGGCATCTGTGGACAGGCGGAGGAGGGGAGGATTGCGTCTAGCAAGCCGTGGTTGTTGTCACGGCTGATATACAGGGATAAGCGATGTGACATGCGCCAAAGTTTATCATTACTAGTGATGGGAATCGCAAATGGACGGGTAGTCACATTGATTGCAGCTTCTAGACACAAAGAGAGCAGTATGACATGTGTGGCTCCGAGGCAAGATAGACATGAGATCCGCGTAGACAACTCGACCCATTAAGCTTCTCTTGACGTCAGATACCAACCGTCTATGCCTCACGTAACTCAGGACCGCATCATAACCCACACGTCCTTATTCTCCACTCAAGCGAAAGCAAAAGCAACGTAGCGCTGTTCAGAAAGAAAAACAAATCAAGTCACCGTTATAGCCTTATACGAATGTCCTCCCAGATCCCATGTACCCAGACCCTCCCGGTTACCAGTATGGGCACACGTTCAGCCGGGATTTGGAGTACCAGATCGAGCATTCGTCCTTGAGGAATGGATAGGGTAAGGGGGTCGTAGCATGAATAGTCCTACAGTACAATCCAATTAGCATCTGCACAATATATCCTTTCCGGCATTGTACCCGAGCCTGATGAAGAGGGAGGGGAGGAAAGCCGCCAAAGTACTCACTGAAAGACGAGGTAGTTTGAGAGCACTAAAGAACAGGACAACAGATCCAGACCGGCAGCATCGGATTCTCGGGGTCAGTCTGCAGGTGGGACAAGTCCATTGCCATTGCGCTTGTCTTGCACTCGAAATGCCTGCAGACCTAGTCGTCAATTGGAATAGTAATGTTCGACTCATTGTATCCTCCACTGGGAAAGAATACACCGGAATCGTTGACGGTAGCATTAATCGTAAAGTCTGGTGAGACAGGACCCTGGACGAAGTGAACAAGAGTCAGCTACCCAGCCGCAATCAAGACAAAAGCAAACAGAAGAGATCGAAGGGAACAAAAAAAAAGGACACTTACCTCGTCGGGAGGGGGGGCCAAGACTTTCGAGAGGACCGCGCCGATGGAACCGAGGATGGCAATTGAGAAGAGGACCATGGCGACCTTTGGAAGCGACTGGCAGCTGAACTGGAAAGACCTCCAGCGTTCCTGGAGGGATCTCCAGCTCATCTGGATGGCTCTCCGGTTGAACTGCATTTTTGAGGTAATGACGGTGTTTGGAGGAGTGGTCGGTTTCTGGAAAGAGTAGAGAGGAGGTAGGAAGGTCTGACTGAAGAAAACGAGGTAGAAGACAGTGAGGGAACTGTTACTGGGAAGTGGATGCGGACTGTTGTAGAGTAGAGTAGGCTGGGATAATGCTGGAGGAACAAACGAGAAGCCAAAGTCGAAGCAGCACGATGCCCACGATGATGGATTGAGAAAAAGCCCGTGAGGAACCCAGGCAACGAGAGGAGAGACAGGTACTCACAGCTCTAACTGAGAATTGGGCATGTTGCTAAGGAAGCTGGTGTGAATCAACAAACCGGGCGGTGAGGTTGAGTGATCTGGTGATTGCGCTGATTATTTTTGCATTTGCTGAAAATTGATTGTTTGGTGTTTGTCTCGAGGGGTTGCCCCCGGAGGGACGAGACACCAGGCGTTAAGCCAGAGGGCATCGTCTCTGTGATTGCCAGCAGAGGTAGAAGGGCTGATTCAGATACCCGAAGCCAAGACGTTTCCAACTATGGAAATATGGATAAAATCAACAGGAGGAAGACTTTCAGACTAAACTCGTAGACGGGCTTTGCGGAGCCGGGTTCCAGCACACAGACGGGGATCTTGGACTAAACGACAAGCTCATGACGAGACTGGGTCACGAAAGAGAGATGATATGGAAATCCAATGTTATAACTTGATGCTACGTCTATCGTGTAAACTGTCTACACTTTACGTGATCATCTGCCCCAGCGGGTTCGAGCAAGGGGAGACAGGCAGGAGAAAAAAGAGGCAGAGTACGGGGACATTCCAAGTTGGACGATTTATTTCTCAATCTAAACCAGAGACGAGGCCAACGACACAACTAAACAACAGGCACAGGGAAATAACTCTGTGGGATCCCGGGGGTAGGCATCACGATAGGGTAGATACAGAAGCCTCCAAGAAAACTCCATGAGCCTACTACGGGCAACGATAATCATCCGCCTTCATGACCGTCCTCCAATTATGCCTCTGATGGTGAATCCCAGAAAAAAAGTGGATGACGGCATCGCTGCAGGTATTGTAAAGCCCCCAGGCCGAGGTGGCAATTTCCTTGTACGTGAGAAAAAGACGTCCCTTGTTCTAGAGTAACAGGTTAGCACTGATGGACCCCCGGGTTTCACTCAGATGGCACTTACAAGGTTACAGACGTAGACAGCGGCGCGGTCTTGACATGCCAGACGCTTGCATTTCTGACCGTACAGGGTCAACGTGCCCTTCTGGTCCTTGAAAGAATTGATACCATCCTCATAGTTCGAGTCTCGCTCGCGCCCGTAGCCCATGGGGTTGCATGTGACATCAGGGTCGGGTCTCCCGGAATAGCGGGCGAGGAGGTCAGCCGAGTCGGGGAGGTCAAGAAGGGCGATGGGGAATTGGTCGTCGGCGGTGGTGGTCACGTTGGTGAGGTCGGTGTTGGCCGCGTCGTCGACGGGAAGCTGAAGTCAGTTAGTATCTGGAGCATCATGGTTTGAATGGAGGAGGTGACAACGTACAGCCATGGAGAACACGGCGAGGAGGGCGATCCAGATCGCGAGCATGATGTTGAGAGAACGCATTGTTGAACGAACAGTGAGAGAGGTTTGGACTTTGATTTGGAGAAGGGGATTGATGAAGGCTGGCTGGGCTATTTATCTCGAGAGACTTTGGAAGCCCAAAGGTCGATGACAAGGAAGCTCAAACACGCCTGCACAAAGATGGTGGGAAGAAGGAAAAGAAGAAGAGGACAAGACGAGGATCGAGGGGCCATTTATGCAGGTTGGCTCGGAAGAAAACCGTCAGATCAACCCTCTCATCTCGCTTAAGCGTCTTTCCGTCTCTCACCAGGGTTTCGTCTGGCATCAAGGTGACGGCTGCAGGTAATTTCAACCCCGTTTGCTGCTGCGGGAGAACCGCCAATGACCAGCGCCACCAACCAGGACTCGTTTGAAGCTGAAAGGCTTGTCTTATGTCCAGAACAAGGAAATAGGCATACATAACCTGCATCAAATGTCTTTGAAATCTGGCCCGGCCCCACGTGTGCATGCCATGCACCAGAATAATGCAGCTTTGGCCTGGTTCACAACTCACGTGCTGCTCTTCCAAGTTCCCCGGACTTGGGTGATTATCTCCAGGCTCACTGGATGAGGAGTAATTATTCCACTCCGGAATTTCCAGCGGGCAATCTTGCCAACAGAAACCATTCTGGCACTCGGCCTGCTCCTGAGAGTCGAGCTGCCACAGACTTGCGTTTGCCAAACGATTTGGCGGTTGCTGATCTCGCCGAAGCCTTTGTCAAGTCAGCGTGGTTCGACCTTTCTGAGGACTTAAATATGCTCTGTTTCTTGAGGTTCTGTCGCTTGTCTGCCTCGCTGAGATCACGGACATGCTCAAGGATTCCCGACTGTGGCTGCTCTTGCCTTTTCCAGCGTCGCCTCCATCCCCTCCGCCGATCCTGCCTTGACGTACGACCAAGTCTTTGTCCCTTGACACCTTCAAACCCTTTCGCCGACTCTCATTTCCAGGGCACACAGTTGCAATGCCCCCCAGATTCCACCATAAAGACTCCCGAGTTGTCGGGTGAGTTCGAATCTACTCTGGTCAAATCAATTCCTAATCAGCGTCTTGCCTTCAACGCGACTCACCCCGCGAACTCATCCTTTGGAAAACATACCAATAGCTCCTCTCCTTCGGAAGCGCGTTTTCCAACAGTCACACGGCCCTATGAAGCTGGTATTCGGTGCATGGTCGCTTCGCACTAGATGCGCTACGGCGTGGCGGAAAGTGCTGCCCTGCCTCGGTCCCGCACCATCGGGCAGAGATACCGGGAGATTGCTCAGTATGTTATCATATTCGGTATTAAGGGTATCATTGGAACATAATGGCTAACATACAGGCAATGAAACTCTAGATCCAGCAGTGCCTTCGGCCTAGAACGTCTTCGGGTCCCCTTCCGCTCCCCTTTTGCAACCCATCCTCCGGCCGCGAGACATACAATCTTCGACCTTTTTTGAATACGATTAATGCCTCCCCAAGAGCCTCGAGTGATAAATCAGCCTTTGCTTCAGGAGCCGCGACAGCGCAACGAGTTGACAAGGTGGACAAAAAGCGGGGTAAGGCCGGAATTTGAGCAGCATTTCTGGCAGTGGACGTGAATTATAACCTATCGCAATCCTCCTGCGCTACTAGCGAGCAGGTAGTTCCTGCGGGGGAAGGGGCAGCTTCATGGCACTGCCATCTGCCTCATGAACTTGATTCACCGGTTTCGTCTCGTAACCCAGCTCGGCAGGGGGAACTTTAGGGTCTGCATTCCCTCGCTTGCGGCGTCGTTTTATTAACAAGAAGGCGCCTCCAAGCACAATTGCGACGCCCGCTACCGCACCCACCACTATACCAGCGATCGCACCGCCGGACAGAGAGTCGGAGGAATCGTTATTCGGACTTGATACCGGGGAGGTAGTGGTTGTACCTGTCGCAGTGGGTGTGGTCGTGGTGGTTGAGGTCGATGTGGAAGTCTCCGGGAGCAGCGTCGCTGGGTCAAAAGTCCAGGTTCTCGCAGTTGGCGCCTCTGACGTCAAAGACGAGTATATATCCACCAGGACTTCGGTGCTTATATTGCTGAGCGGGCTTCGTTCTCTGTTCCAGCACACATTGCGCTGCTCAGGGACGCCAGTGCATTCCTCTCTATATCGCACCGCAGGTCAGAATGGAGGTCGCCTGGTCAAGGAAAGATAGGGAGCACCAACGTTTCATAGAGACAGCACCAGTCAGAGCTCCCACTGCGACAGGTAAGCTGCCTGTTGTCGTTGGTGCAATCCGACGTCAACGCCCAACACACACCACTACCAGTCCCGCCATCGGACGACGGGTCGCAGCAGTAACCCTTTCCTGATGCGGGATCGCGTGCACATGCTTTGGGTGGAACACATTTCGAACTTCCGAAATCTGGACACGCAAAGCTCGTGAGATTCGACGTGAAGTAGAAATCACTGAAATACGTCATCTTCGTGGTGGAGGACTGGGACCGACATTCATGAGGGAGGGCGCGCCAAAAGCGAAGAACTGACTCAGGAGAAAGAGAGAAAGCAATGGTTCCACCACCCTTTTATGTTGATCAATTGAATGATCAATCATTCAGGCGGAGCCCATGCCCGCGCCAAGGTCGCCGATCTCTTGGACTTGGGGGCCATGCAACGGCGACGCTCGAAGCAGAGAGGACAAAATTCCCCCTCGAACGGCTTCAGGTGGAACAATATGAGTTGGTAGCAAGTACCAATGACACGAGAAGGGATACATCCACTCCGTGCCTCTCCAAAGTGGTTCTCTGTTTGGAGTGTGCACTCCAGGGTCTTACCTGCCCATCCGCCTCGTGGCTCTTCTCCACACCTTTTGCCAGGGAAATGGCTGACTATAGCGCCGATCCTGCACATGTTGACCTCTCAGAGGAGCGATGCTGGTGCTCAGGCCATGCATGAACGGCTGGAGTGGGTCGAACAGTACCCAGCCACGACTGCCAAGTCTGCAATCTTGTCTTTATGAAACGCAGGACTGTCTGCGTCGCGCTGTCTTTCGTTGTGTTCCAGCCGCTCGATGATGCGGGTATTTCCAGCTCCAATATGGGGTTCAGGGCCTCGTCTGGGGTACTGGAAGCCTCGACAGTCCAGCCTGCTGGAGTCCACTGAGAAACACCATTCGATGTAGATCTTCACGTTGTATGCTCGACCAGGCCATTTTACGCTTCTTGGCTGCGATTTTATGATGTCCAACCCCTAACATCGATTGACACGATTAATATCCAGCGCTGGAGTTTATCTCTCTGTTATATGGATACTATGTTGTATGCTCGGGTGGAGGGCCAGAGGTGGGCCCTCCCGATCCGCCTGCCTGAATGGGAGTTAGGGCTGCACATTTGGCGGCTTTACTAGAACAACAAATACTAGAACAAGATGGCGAATATGTTTCAGATTGCACAAAACAAGACTACCTAGGTGAAGAAGAAAGAGGTGACACCGGGCCAGGGAATTCTGCGCGAACCCAAAGCCCCGTTCCAACCTTATCCCTGCGATAAGCGAACCGTGTGCAACCGTGGAGGACTTTGAAGGATGAGTCGAGCGGATACGGCTCAGTTGTTCGGCCCATTCAGAATCCACGACAGGTTGAATCTCCTCCAGAGAATTGTCCGGTACGATCCGCCGTTACTTCCGTCGTTGAAGAAATCCGATTCCACGAGGGCTCCAATGTGATAATCACCCGTCTTGACCATACTCGAGTATCCACCCTGGTACCCTGAGTTTTGGACAGGGGCATCATTAAGCTGACGACCATAGTTGTACTTGGCGACATCATCGTCATAGGACACACGAACGCGCATAGTCCGTCGCGACTTCTTATCTGCGGCATTCATGAAGATGGTCCGGTTGAGCTCTTCGTTGCGGTTATAGGAGAGAATCGATCCTTGGCAGCCGGGGTCTGGCAGACCAGTGTCTTGTTTGAATTCGCCGAAGCCGTCTTCCAGACTTCCGTACGAGACAATACGGTAGCCGCCGGACTTGCGATCATTTCGCTGGAGCTGGCCGTTTGGTAACTCGACGATCGTACCCTCAGATCCGCCGCCAGGCACATCCTGAACCTCCCACGTCCGCTTCCCTGGCTCACCCCTTCCAACGAGATTCCGCGCCTGGGCAGGAACAACAAGTTCGCCGGTACTAAGACGAATACCAATGCCCGGACCAACAGCATCCCACGCACGTCCCTCGGGGGTATGGGTCTTCGTATAATCCACAGGATCCGACCAGGTCTCACCATCGTCCGTACTGACAGTGAGGAACAGGTGTCGCCTTCCCTCCCAGGTATCATCAACTGGCTTTGTCGGAGTCCCATCAGGCAAATCGTCTCCCTTCTGGCTATAACTCCCATTGTTCCAGCTCATCCAGAGATAGATCGTGTTATCGTCGTCGACGACAGGAGTAGGGTTTCCCCAAGTCCCAGCACCCTTACCCACAACCTCGCGAAGGGATTCCCAGTCAGAGATAGTCTTGCCTTCTCCGGCAGTCGACTTGGTCCGCTTATACACGAGGTTGATGTCGCCATAATCGCGGTCATTGTGCCGACGACCTTCTGCAAAGGCGATGAGGCGACCTGTCTTCGTGCGGACCACGGCGGGGATGCGGAACGAGTGGAAACCAATTCCGCTGGACAGCTTGTCGGCTGAGGCCATGTTGGCGCTGCGGAAGAGGGCGTATTCAGCGTGGGATTGGGGCTTGGAGGCGGCTGGGTCGGAGACGTTTGCCAGGGCCGTAGAGGTCAGAAGGGCAAAGATGTTGAGGAGCCTCATTCTGTGAAAAGTATGGCTCCTGATGGTGTTTGTGCTGGCTCTGAACTTGGTTGATGGGCAATGATCTCCTCGAACATTTGGAAGTATTTATACGGCCTCACGCAGAATGAGGCCTCTTTTGGAAAACGATCGCTATCCTTTCACGTTTCGTGAACAGCACACGTGGGAGGACAAGATATTTCATGATGGTGGTCGATGTAACACTCTGAAGACTGATGGCACATCGCGGGCTCATTGTTCGTGTTCGTGTCCAGAAACGGAAGGATCGACTACAGCGTGAGTGCTTGAGAGGTTTCCGAGACTCCCTGATTGCCCGATTGACCCGACAATACGAGATCTATAAATATGCTCGTACTTTGTGACGAGATGCGATGATCGACCCTCGGCACAGAATTTATCAAACGAAATCGAGACACAAGTCGACACATGATTCTTGGCTGGACTTTGCCAGCCAAGCCAGGGAGGATGCACAAGCGTTGTGGCAGAGACAAGCCTTCTGAACCCTAAACGACTAGAGCGAATCATGCGGAAAATGCGCTCGGCAGTTGCTGGACAAGACCTCGGAATTGCCCCCAAAGACCACACCAAGCTTCATCTCGGAGGTCTGGGCTGACGCCGAAATCAAGTTAGGGCCGGCACTGGGCGTTTTCCGAGAGTCGGGGACGGCATTCAATGTCCGGGCCATCTACCGCTGATCTCCACTGTCCGCGACGTCGCTTTTCTCCTTTCGGCAAGACTCGTGCAGTTCATCCACACAGCACCCCGGATTCGCTGTCATTTTCGCCCCAGATGACTGTCATCTGGCGAGATCCATTCCTCGCGGGGTGTCTCCGCCCGGAAAGTCCGGGCAGTTGGGGTATGAATACCCCGGTGCCCACACATGGACTCCCCAGAGTGAGCACGGAAAATACCAGGCAACAATGGCGAACTTGGAGAAAACACAGTCTACGCAGGTGGAGGAGGCGGGCACTCCTCCGTCTGAGGCCAGTACACTTTCAGAGCAGCATCAAGCGTATCTCATTGAACGCCATGGCACGCTGGATCTCGATCCCATTCCCAGTATGGACCCGGCCGATCCGTACAACTGGCCACTGTGGAAGGTGAGATCATACCTCTGCTTACAGGAATAAACTAACAAGATAGAAATCATGCAACCTAGCACTCGTCGCCTTCCACGCCTGCATGGGCACGTTTACAGCCGCCGCCATCATTCCAGCCTACGAGGAGATCGTAGAGGACGTTGGCGTCTCAATCCAGAGAGTCAGCTATCTTACGTCCCTTCAGATTGCAATTCTAGGCGCCGCTCCACTACTCTGGAAACCGCTCTCGCACCGTTTCGGTCGCCGCCCGATCTTCCTCGCCTCGCTTGTGCTGAGCTGTGTCTGCAACATTGGCTGTGCAAAGAGCCCTGACTACGCGTCGATGGCTGCCTGTCGGGCTCTGGTTGCTTTCTTCATCTCTCCAGCCATGGCACTTGGCAGTGCAGTTGTTATGGAGACTTTCTTCAAGCACCAACGTGCCATGTACATGGGAGTGTGGACGGTTATGGTGACCCTCGGCGTTCCAATCGGACCATTTATCTTTGGCTTCGTTGCTGAGCGAGTGGGATACCGCTGGATTTACTGGACACTGGCCATTGTACGTGCTTCACTGACTCTTTCGAGAGATAAGCTGACCAAACAGACCAATGCAGTTCAATTCATCCTCTACGTCTTCTTCGGCCCTGAAACCCGCTACCTCGCTCCATCATCCTCGCCCGTGAAAAGCCAGTACCTCACGCTCGCTCGCATTGACCGAACCCCTTTTACAGTGTCCGAGTTCTTCCACCCACTTACCTTGTTTACAAACATCCCCGTCCTGCTCTCCGCCGTCGCCTACAGCATGGTGTTCCTCTTCGCCTCGGTGCTCAACTCCGTTGAAGTTCCGCAACTTCTGCAGCAGAAATTCGGCCTCTCCGCCTCGCAACTCGGCCTGCAATTCCTCGGACTCATCATTGGCTCCCTTCTTGGCGAGCAGATTGGTGGGTACACATCTGACTCGTGGATGAATCTCCGAGCCCGTCGGATTGCCGCAAGCCCGCATAACAACGGGGTCACTCGCCCACCTGCTGAATTCCGCCTCTGGCTCTCCTACCCTGGCTTCCTAATCACCATCGCTGGAATGGTCACCTTTCTCGTCTGCACCGAGCAAGCCCCAACCGGACACTGGAGCGTCAGTCCGATCATCGGCACGGGTATCGCCGCCTTTGGGAACCAGATCGTCACGACGGTGCTGACAACATACGCCGTTGACACATATCCCGCGGACGCAGGGAGCGTAGGCGTATTCATCAACTTTGTTCGATCGACGTGGGGATTCATTGGCCCCTTCTGGTTCCCCGATATGTTTGAGAGTGTAGGCGTTGCGGGGAGCTCCGGAGTTGTTGTTGCCTTGATCATAGGATGTGGGTTCCTGCCGATGGTTGGGTTGCATTTTTGGGGATCGAGGAGTCGAAAGATGGCGGAGTAGATGTGCAATGGCCAGCCACTACTCTAGGGTTGCTAGACTGCACACAGTGAAGCATTCCTTCTCTTTAGCCTCTTTTCTACTTCTCAGGGAAGGCGCAAGCGGTACCCGACGGATAGATGTACCTTCCTCTTCGAGGTTTACGAAGTACTCTGAGTAGGCAGGAGCGACTGGGTCTGTATTTACAATTGCCCATCTACTACGACGTTCAGGATACTCGCCCGGCAAATATCACAAGACTATGTACATTCTGGCTCTTCAGCATAATATAACAACACCATTTACATCGTCACCTATCCAACATCGCCAGGGCATCCGCCAAAGATATGCGATTCCCAGGATCATCCGCCGTCAGCCGCGACGCAACTTCCAGCAGTAGCGCCGCCTCGTTGCCCCTCGAACTGCTTTTATACAAAGATCGCAGCACCTTCCCAAACGCCCAACAATCCGTCCCGACCCGAATGTCGAATGGAATCTTCTCAAGGTCCACCTCCTCGCGACCGGAGAGCAATGCTTCCATTTCCGGTGAAAGGAACTCCCACGTCCACGCGCTTGTGCCACTGATGTCGATCAACCGCGCGTTCTGGTTCTCGTCCAGCATGGCATTGCTCGTCTTGACATCGACGTGCGTGCGGCCAGCGTGATGCATTGACGTGAGCCCCCGGCCAACCTGCTTCGCCCACTCAATCAGCCTCCTATCAAAGGGCGGGATCGTCGGCACCGCCTGCTCGCCGAAGAAAGAAGAAAAGTTGGAAAATATACTCTTCGGCTGAGGATCCAGATTGCCCTGCGGTACATTGAGCTGGGACACAGTCGCAAGCGTCCCATACGGATAATACGGAAGCAGAAGGCCTATGATAACTTCGGCTCGATTCTCCGGCTTCTCGGGAGACGGCGGATGCGTCCTGTACGGGTTCTCGGACACAACTATCCCAGCAAGCTCCGCGATATGTGGCACACCGCGGAACCGCACGTACGCGTCGATCTCGTCGAGGATGTGCTTCGTGTCGGATGGGTAGTAGTTTGCGCGCTCGATGATCTTGTGCACGTATTTCCGCCCGTCGATGGTTACCTGGTGGATGGCCCCCTCGATCTCGGTGGTGTTCTCCAGAACCGAGCGGTGGAATTTCGGTAGATCGCGATGCCGCTTGTCCGGCACCGGGTATCGGATCCGCTGCTTATCGATGCTAATATCGCATTTCATCTTCGGCCGCAGATCGATGAAGTACCCTTCAGGAACCCGCTCCCGGCTCTCAAAGGGTAAGAGGTACTGGTCGAGGATCCCCGGATCGGCCAGCTTTAATGTCACCAGCGTGACCGTGTCATCCTGCAGCGGCAGCCTCGAGAAATCGATACTCTCAAGGAACGCGCGGAACGCCTCGCAGAGCTTGACATAGTCGGCGTTTGAGGGCCTGTGGGGTAGTGGCCAGAAGTTGATTATCGCGCGGACCCACCAGGTGCAGCCAGAGGTCGGGTCGTGGAATGTGAGGAGTTGCGAGAGGCGGTCTTGTAGGACCGCGGGATTTCTTTTGTAGAATATTCGCCGCTGGGAGGGCATCGTGGGCGGTTGTTAGGGCAGGGTAGGTAGGCTCTGGTAGGGTATGGTATTTGGCGAGGGCACCGAGGGTGGAAATATAGTGGTCGTGTCTGTATGTAGTATAGCCATCATGCTAGGAAATCGGGAGTATTCCAGTTAATATGGATTCGATCTAGTCCAGAGCTACGAAGCGAAAGCCAGACATAAGGAGAAAGGCTCGAGGCTCTTTCAAACGGTTGATTATCCGCTGTACCTTGTTAGTCTTGTACGTTGTTAGGGCTGAAGGAGCCGGAGACTAACCACCCTTTGTCCGTTTTATCTGAAGCACTGCTTTGAAGGCTGCGTCACCATCGCCAAATTTAGATTGATTGGACGACCGGACAAAGCTTGAAACGTATGTCCATTCTAGGTTTGTTTTGGAATTTCCTATCTTGGGTCGATGGGTTTTATGTTTTATCTTCTTTACTCCTTGAGCTTGCTGCTTAATCATATCATATCATTCTTGTTGTATATGGCATATGCGAGGCTTTCTTGCTGGGATATGAAAGACGTGTAACTAAAGAATAGACGCGATATCCTCCAAGCCAGTGATATAGGATATAGCCGTTCTCCTTTGCCATGGCCATGGCCATAGCCCTTGACCTCTCCTCTCCATCTTATTTGCACAGGCAGGAGACTACATTCCCTAATCATCATGGTAGATAGTAGGATCGCGGTCTCAGACGCGATATGTACACCATGCTTATTAGTGGAAGTGGCGTGTCTGTGGATGCATACAACGTTGTACTACCATCCTTCTTGTTCCCTTTTCCACAGTTACAGTCCATTTTCTGGGGAAGCGGGCTTAGGTTGGCTTTCGAGGCCACGGGGTCGTGGTGCGGTGTCACGAACCGCATGGCGTGGGAGTGCGTGCTTGGTGGCAATTGAGGGACGCCGGAGGTTAAGGGGGGGAAGAAGGTCGCTGTTGCGGCGAAGAGGTCGTGGATTCGATAGATCTTGCAGGTCGATGAGTAGTGATGGACCTCGGTCGATGATGTAGATAGAGCTTCTATACGTCTAGCTCAGAGTCGGGCCTGTCGCAGAATATCATTCATGTGTGCCGGTCGTGGGTAGGGCTGGTATAAGTCTATTTATACCTCGTGTGCAGCAGGGCGGTTTGCCCTCTCGACGTACTGTCCATCGCAACCAGAGATTGCACCTTCCTCGCCAGACTGATATGAGAGCTTGTCGTGGAAAGTGCGACTCATTTTCATACCTTCTATATTCAATCTACGTAGCTGGGTCGATCCTTCCCCATTGAACAAGTGTGCTATTAGATAATTACAGAAGGCGCGATTGACGGTACCTTCCGTATTCAGTAAATGGAAGCTGAGCAGGGATGTTCCTTCCCTTTTCGGGTGCACTTTGTACAAGGAAGGTACGCTGCAACTGGACCAGTCGTCCCTTCCTCAAATATAGTATCACATTCATCAAGAACGGAAGGGGCGATGGAGGGCTCGTACCTTCCTTGCCTCGGGAACGGGGATATTACTCCACTCCGTATAATAGTTACTACTATACCATGTACGTGCTCGTCCGGGAAGGGACAGACACTCATTTCCAGTCGCCGAACATGGTGGCATTTGATACGGGCGGAACTCATCAGCCTGAGAACCATCGATCGGTTCGGGGCAGATTTGCAGCTAAAGTGCCCTTGATCGCGCATAAACGCTAGACAAGCGATTTCGGCGCTCCATGTGAACTATATATCACTCTGCAATTGTTCTCGCGACGCTGCCCATTGCAATAAGGCAATGCTCTGACGTGGTTTGTCGATATTAGTACGCGTGGATCGTATTCTTTCCCGCGTGACACTCAATGTGCTCCAACATATGCAGATTCTCGAGAGCAATTCATGCTCCGATTCGTTCAAGCCGAACTGAGGCGCCCGATAGGTAGAATTCCCCCGGGGTATCAAGGCGAGCAGGGACAAACAATGAGGCATATGTACATCGTGCTCTGATGGCCTAAAGCCCATATTTGAATCCGATGTATCTACCGATGAAATTGCCTAGCGGGAGGAATTCTTGATTTGTGATACAAGCATTGGTCATCATACGTAGTTATGAATGATTCAGAATGAAGGCTTGACAGTTGAGTCATCGGTTCTCCGAATTGGAGAAGGGAATTGGGGAACAGAAAGTGGGGCTTCTCCGATTTTTCTTATCAAGATTTTTTCTCGCCCGATTCCACATGGCCAGCGTCGCACAGTCAACACGGCCAACACGAGGTCAATTTTCCGGCGAAAACAGGCATAATCTGGCTGAAAATGATCGATCTGAGCCCGACTTGCCGTCTAAATGACATGCTTCAACATGCAATGCTCTATTATGAGTGAAATGGCCGTTTTCGAGGCCCGCAGCGAATGCCGATCGGATCTCCAATTTTCGGCTCTGGACCCGGCGGGCGATGGGGTCTCAGACCACTTAAGTCGGCGCCCTACCGCAACATGCCCAGAGCTTGTTTCTTTATTAAATCCAGTCGTCCTGCGCTGAGCTCGAGGAGTCATCCTGCAGATTCACCCATCCAACCTGCACCATGGCCAGTCCTTCAACCCGGAGCGCCTCGAGCTCAACAACAACCACCACACAACACGACCAACCCACGCCAGACTTCGTCTCCGAGAAGAAAATCGACACGACGCAGGAAATCGAATACCTCTACCTCGACTTCGACACTCCCCTCCCAACACCCTGGATCACAGCACCGCCGGGACCGGGCCAATCGCCTCCACCGGACGCCCCCAACCTCGAGAAATACACATCCCCCTTCCTCTGGCCGAAATGGCGCAAGTCGATGATGACCTGGATCTCGTGCGCTGTCACCGCTCTGGCGGGGTACTCCGCCGGCGAAATCACGCCCGCATCGGGGCCCCTGACGGAAGAATGGGATATCAGCGCCGTCGTGTATAACCTCGGCATCACGCTCTTCTGCATCGGCTTCGCGCTGGCACCGATGGTCCTCGCGCCGTTCTCGGAGATCAACGGGCGGCGGCCGATTTTCGTCGCGAGCGGGGTTCTCTTCGTCGCGATGATCGTCGCCTGTGGTGGGACGAGGCTGTTCTCCGGGTTCCTAGTTGCGCGGTTCTTCCAGGGTGTCGGGGCGTCGACGTTTTCGACCATGGTCGGCGGGGTTATTAGTGATATCTACCACGCGGAAGATCGGAATACGCCCATGGCGCTGTTTGCGGGCGCGGCGCTGTTCGGGACGGGCCTTGCGCCGTTGCTCTCGAGCGCGATCGTGCAGCATACCTCGTGGCGGTGGATCTACTGGTCCCATGCGATGGTCTCGGGAGTTTTTGTGATCATTATTTTCTTCTTCTTCAAGGAGACGCGCGGGAGCGTGCTTCTTAGCCGCAAGGCGCATGCGTTGAATAGGTACTATGAGCAGCTTGAGGCTGCGGGACACATTGGTGTCTTGTCCGGGGAGAGCTCTGATCTCCGGCGGATTCGGTGGAAGGTCAAGAGCGATGAGCAGCGCGAGTCACTTGTGCAGATGATCAGTATCTCGCTGTACCGTCCTTTCCGTACGTCTACATTTCTCACTCCCTGCGTTAGAATACTCGCTAATGAATGGTGCAGACATGCTCATCACCGAACCCGTCGTCTTCTTCTTCTCGCTCTGGGTCTCCTTCAGCTGGGCGGTCCTCTACCTGCAATTCGGGTCGATTCCGCTCGTATTCGAGACGAACCACAACTTTAATACCCAAGAGACCGGCGCCGTCTTTACCTGTATGTCCCCCATCTATCTCTTCTAAGGTATACCCCGAAACTAACAACTAGACAGCAATGTGCATCGGCGCCCTCGCAATAACCGTAATAAGCATCTACCAAGAGAAAATCGCCAACCACTTCAACCTCCTCCCGGCCTCCCCCGAAGCGCGCCTGTACTTCGTCTGCTTCGAATCCATGCTCATGCCCATCGGCCTCTTCTGGTTCGGCTGGACAAGCAGCGCAAGCATCCACTGGATCTCGCCGACAATCGCAATCGCCTTCGCGACCATGGGAATCTTCTCGGTATACCTCGCCGTGTTTAATTACCTGGCGGACACGTACCATCGGTACGCGAGCTCGGCGATCGCGGCGCAGAGTTGCTGTCGGAATTTGCTGGGTGGTGTCTTTCCGCTTGTCACGCATGCCATGTTCAATAATCTTGGTTTCCCCGAGGCGAGTTCGCTTCTTGGGGCCATTGGGGCTGTGCTGTGTCTTGTGCCCTGGGTGCTTTTCGCGTATGGGGACAGGATTCGCGCGAGGAGTCGGATGGCGAGTGAGCTTGCCAAGTAGGAAGCCGAGTCCCCAAGTTCCAGAGTCCCAGGTCGGCCGTGCCTCTTTTCGTGGAGTCGCTGTGTGAAATCTGATCACCCTGGTGATGATCTGTGATGTGTTGGTGGAGTGAAAAAATCGAAGCAAGTTGGTGTTGCATATTCTGCTGGTTCGCATGGGCATTTTCGGCATTTTCAGGCTGGTGGTTATGGGTGCATTACATATTACATATAGACCGCTGTAATTTTTTTCTATTCCTATAATACCTTTATCTTAATTCTACTCTAATGAAAAGTTCGTGACTGCAAGCAGGAATCTTCCTCTTCCACACTCTCTCCGCCTCTCACTCCATGATTCATCTACAACGTTGTCCTAGAAAGGGCGACATCGGAGTATGTGCTAGCAGGCCATCTTGAATTGAAAACTCCGCGCGGAGTGGACGTCTGGACTCTGAGGACCTAGTGGTACTCAACCACTAGCTGAGAATTTATGAACCTATCGAATGCCACGGATTGACTAGCAGCTAGCAGCGTAAAGGCCTTATCATCGATTCGGACCGGTAGCTTTGACATGACAGGGCTTAATCTTATCAGTGCTGAGTGCACAGACTGGCGGCCCACTATGTAAACGATAAGGCTAAAAAGGGCCGCCGATTCCGGGCTCCCCGCATTCTCTCCAGGCTTCATTCATTGTCCTTCCATCACCATCTCAAAAACATCACCCAGAATGCCCGAAGAACACGCCCAACGAGTGCTAAAAAAGAGATCTAGAAATGGTTCGTCTGGCACATCTACCTGACCCCATGAATTAATTCCCTATTCACCATCATTAACCTACCATACTGCATGTAGGCTGCCGCACCTGCCGCAAACGCCACCAGAAATGCGACGAGCGCAAACCGACCTGCTTCAACTGCCGCCTGCGCGGCGTCGAGTGCGGCGGGTATAAAGTCACCCTGGGCGATTTCACCGCGTATAGTGGGGTCGAGGGGCAGATGGTTTCGAGGGTGAGGAGGGATAGCGAGTGTACTGGGGTTGAGAATGGTGGTGAGATCGGTGGTGAGGGCGAGGGCGATGCGAGGGTGGCTACCAGCGTGGACACGCCGCGGACGGAGTCGACATCTGAGGGTGGGGTTGATTATCACCAGTTGCAGTTGCAGATGCAGTTGCAGCCGCCCGTGCTTGCGGACCTGGGCGGTTTCCATGAACTCGAAGGTGGGGGTCTGACGCCTGGGATCTTGGAATCGTTGGAGATGGATCCCGGTCGGCTCTCGATTCCGCCGCTTGATTTCGATGCGCTGGGCGGCTGGTCGCCTGAGGGGTATCGGGCGGGCGAGGATGAGACTCCGACTGAGATCGAGCACGCTGGTCAAGTTCAAGATCTTGAACTGGCGCTCTTCGACCCGACTCCTGAACCGGTCATCCATGCCACCCCGCGCGATCCGTTCGACCAGTACC
Source organism: Aspergillus carlsbadensis (assembly GCA_025688815.1). Taxonomy (NCBI): domain Eukaryota; kingdom Fungi; phylum Ascomycota; class Eurotiomycetes; order Eurotiales; family Aspergillaceae; genus Aspergillus; species Aspergillus carlsbadensis. The sequence goes on from MU628269.1 coordinate 87,031, forward strand.
TGTTTACCTACTGTGAGTCCTGTCCTCCACCACCACCACCTATACCTCCATCTCCTAAGGCTGACTGATTCGACAACGATATGCGATAGACATGGACACGCTCTACCTCCGCCTGTATCCAATAAAACTCGACCAGAACCCCTACCGCGTCGTCTACGGGTCTCTCGCGACGGAATCCGAGCCCCTGCTCAAAGTCATCATGCTCGCGTCCGCATCACACCTCGCAAAGCAGGGCAAGCTCCCGGCGTTTGCAATTTCGCATTACCGGACGGCCGTCCAGGATTCGTTCCGCAATGCGCTGAGTAGTAAGAAGGAGGATAGCTGGGTTCTCGGTGCGACGGTTCTGCTGTCGATTGTTTTGGATGTATGTTTTCTTCTTCTTCTTCACATTGTACTCGTCGCGAACCCGGGATTGAGTCACGGGTATGTGCTTACTATAACCAGATCATCGGCACGAGCATCGACACATGGAGCTCGAAGCTCATCGGCTGCCGCCGGCTGCTGGAAGGCGCGGTGCGGTCCTCGGCTGCGACGCAGCAGCAAACCCCCGTCGGACTGCAGTGCCTGCTCGTGCAGTACAACTGGGCCGTCACGATGGGCAAGGCGATGCTCAAGGGGACTGTTCCGGCGGACGTGATTGACGAGTTGAGGTGCGTTGATGAAGGTTCAGCCGACCGAACAACAGGTGCAGGCACAGGTACAGACTTGAACCCCACCCCGCCCACTCCCACCCTCGATCTCGACCTGTCGAAACACCAGTCCCACTGGTGGGATAACCTCCCAGACTACGAAATGCACCTCCTCCTCCGCGAAGCAACCGACTACGCCGTGACGGTTGACCGGCTGCGAACGGAAATCACTACCACCACCCCCAGTACTACCACACCAACATCACAATCGCAATCACAATCACAATCACAATCTCCACCCCTCGACACCCTCCTGAACCTAATGCCGCACATCGCCGACCTAACGCACCGAATAAAAACCTGGTCCCCACAAACAAGCAGCATCCGCCCCGAATACTCCGCCTCAATCACACACTTCAACGCCGTCTGGCGCGCCGGGATGCTCTGCTTCGTGCATAGCGAGATCTACGCGCTCGGCGCAGCCGATTCGCGGATCCAGGACTGCGTGGCCGACGCCCTGGCGGCGCTGGCTGAATTGTCCTGGCTGCAGGCGTGCCTGTTTCCGTTCTTCATGGTTGCCGTGCATGCGCGCGCGGAGGGGGCACGGGCGGTTTTTGTCGCGAAGCTCGAGGAGATGCATAGGATGTTGGGGTTTCAGGGGCCGTTGGAGGTTGTTGCTGTTCTGAAGGCTGTGTGGGGGAAGGTTGATCCGGATGTTGGTGGGGGGAGCCGGAGGGTTGAGTGGAGGGGCGTTGTGAGGGAGTTGGGGATGGAGTTGAATATTTTGTTGTAGATTTCCCGTAAGCCTACATACATATATCCAGAAATACTTACGTATATACTTTGTAAAATGGAATAGATCCTCCATACATAAATTGGAAGCACCAACTACCCATATCCATATCCTATCCATCCATATATACACTAAACACAACCAACTCTTCTACCTCCTCGTCCCCCCTTAAATCAAATCAAATCAAATCAACAGGAATATACTTCGACCAATCCCCCTTAACCTTGAGATAATCCAACGGCTCCATATGCTCGACGGCACCCCCATACGGCCGACTAACATAGTACCCGAGGAACCGCTGCACGGCCGTGGGATACTTCTCGGCTACCCCCTCCCAGGGCACAGCCAGGTACTGGTTCTCCTCCTGCCGCAGGTATCCCGGGGTGGCGATTGCGCTGAGGAGGACGCTTGTTTCGTCGGTTGTTGTGTTTGCCGCGCGGCCGTAGTATGTTGAGCCGAGCCTGGAGAAGCAATTGTTGTTAGTATAGAGTAGGACAAAAGGGATACTAGACGTATCGTATGAATTCGGGAAGGAAGGGGAAGTCTACCAAACCAACGCATCCCCCTTCCGCATCTCAACAAGAACCTCCTCCTCAGCAGCGGGATCCCGCTCATCAACCCACCAATTCGAGCCCACAACCACACGCACCGCCCCGTTTTCCTTGGTCACATCCGTCGCCGCATACATGATCCCCAGATCACTCTCCCTCTTCGCCGGGTGCTTGATATGGTGACACTCGTCGCGGCGCCGGAGACCCCACGCTTGCGCACCGGGGGCCGCAGTCAGGATCTCCGTGGCGGAGACCTGCGGCTCGGCGATGGAGACGGTGCGTTCCTGCTCGTAGTAGATGATCGCTGTATCGGTGAGGACGCGCTTCACGAGGTCGATGTACAGCGGGTTCATGAGGAGGTCTGTTGCGAATGTGGGGCTTTTGGCGGCGAGGGCGAAGGTTTGGGCTTCTGTCTGGGATTCGGATTCAGATCCGGTTTGGGGTTTGGTTTTGTCGTTCTTTGCTGCGGCGAGCTCGGCCAGGATCTCGTCGATGGTCGAGCGCGTGGCCGCGCCTTCGATTATCACCGCGCCTGAGGCGAGGAGGTGTTGGTGGAGGATGTGCGGGTCTGCAGAGGCTGCGGAGAAGCGCTGGACGGTGGCAGGCATGGTTGCGGGTAGGTAGGTCTGTCTGTAATAGGGTAGTATATTCGGATGGATTGATCGCTCGAGACTAGACGAGGCTCCGTACTGTTCTCGTTCTCGATCTGTGGACAAGGTACCTAGCAGTGATGGATAGGAAAGAATGATTCAAGCTGGAATGCCCACCGATATGTATGAGACGCGACGACGTCCGCACGACTCGTTCGGGCGTGTCCAGCCTAGCGTAGCGTGCTGCGTGTGGGGAGTTGGAGGACCGGTAACCGGAGTCTACTCCGTATGCCATCCCCGTTAGGCGAGGCGAGGCGAGGCGAGGCGAGGCGAGGGAGCCGCTAACATCGGATACATGCTATTCGGGCGGCCATCGTCGTGGATGAAGTGGGGAGTGGCCCGTTTGATATGGGTTTGCCGCGGCTGATAAGCGGACGCGAGGCTATATTTTCCGTTTTGGGAAAGGGCTGCTTGGCACTGTAGGGCTGGACACCTGGACACCACACCTGCACAGCTCGAGTTACCCCCAAATACCTAGTCTAGGTCAGCAGTTTTATAGCCCTTATAGACCACGCTCCACTCCATGTCCCGTCAATCGCAATAGCCCTCCTTCCAGTCTCATACTCTGTCCCCTTTCTCGCCATTACAACTCCCAGCTGATCAAAATGCCCAACCCCCCGCACCAAGCCCACAACCCCGAGGTAGTCGAGCTCGACGCCTCGGCGCCCATCGAGCAGATCGTCGACGTCATCAAGCGCGACGGCGGCATCATCATCAAGAACTTCGTCTCGCCCGAGACCATCGACAAGATCCACGCGGAGGCCCAGCCGTACTGGAGTAAGCTTGGGAAGTACGAGGGCAAGCTGTTTGATGCGGCGGATCCGCCGCTGAGGTAGGCGGTTACTATCTTAGAAGCGGAAGGGTTGAGTGTTTGGCTAAATCTTGTACAGTGGCTTCGCTGGGAAATCTCCAACCTTTGCACACGAGGCCATCAATCACTCGACATATCGCGAGGTCGCCAAGGCCCTGCTCAAGGAGGAATCGTACGACTACCCACTTGACTCTACTCCATTCTACCACATGTACACACATGACGACTAACACGCAGCTACAGCACCGTGTACCGCGACGGCAAGCGCTACAAGACCGTCTCGTACCCCGTCCTGGCCGTCTCCGAGGCATTCAACCGCGGATCACCTTCCACCGCGCAGCAGCTGCACCGCGACGATATGGCGCAGCACTTTGAGCACCTCGAGGGGAGCGGCGAGAGCTCCCTGCTTGGACTTCTCCTCGCCGGCGTGGTAAGTCTGCACCCGCCGTAACACTCTGTCCATGCCACACCACACAACACCTCATACAGAAATAGAAAGAGGCTAACTCCACCCCCCTCGCACAGGATACAAACTTCGAAAACGGCGCAACACAAGTAATAGTCGGATCCCACAAATGGCCCGAAGCCTGCATACGCGGCCCGGCCGACCGCTCCCTCTGCTCCACCTGCGAAATGAGCAAAGGCGACGCAGTCTTCATCATCGGGAGCATCTGGCACGGCGCCGGCGAGAACAAGACGAACCCGCCGGAGCGGCGGATCATCTACTCATCGCACATGACGCGGGGGTCGATGCGCGCCGACGAGAACCAGTATGTCGGCGTTGATATTGATGTTGTGAGGGGGTATGAGCCGGAGGTGCAGGCGCTGCTGGGGTATTCGGTTGCCAGGCCGAATTGTGGGCATGTTGATGGGAAGGATCCGATTGCTTTGGTTGGGGGGAGGGGGGATCCGTTTGGGTATGGGGATTTGGGCGGGGAGGTGGTTGTTGATGCGTGAGGGATGATCTTGATCTTGGGAGGGAGGGCCTGGGCCCGGTTTGGGTTCTTATCGAAGAGGTGCGTTGGTTCAGGTAGTTGGATAGCAAATGGTATATACTTCTTGTCCACTCCACTACACTGTCTGTGCCTAGCACTTAAGGTCCGTTTAGCCGCAATGTCATGGCAATTTCAAACATAAGACAAAGGTCCCATATACTCCTGTTATATAGAGTATTCATCAACACTCGTGTACTTATTCGAGTCTACTATCAAGATACAAGCTGGAAGAGCTACGTGTACCATCAAGATCCATTATAGAAATTGCAAGAATGCCAAATGAGAAGAGTAACCGTTGCTCCAACATAGTCAGCTCGGAGCCATCATTCTAACCAGGATCCAATTGAGTCGCCATCACCCCTTCCGTCTAACTGGATAGCAATCATCCACGGTAGATGCCTCCAAAATGAAAGAACGCAAGTCCGCAATCAAACGAGCCTGACAACGAAGCCAACCCCGTTACCAAAACCAAACGTATGCCCAAACACCTCGAGTGCGCTGCACGATAGAACGTGCACACCTATTGCACCCCCGACTCGACTTGGAGCAACGTCCATATCCCACCAATAACCGATAAGCCAGACAAACCTCTACCGATTGCGGTAAAGAAACCCGCGGCTGCCCCTCCCAGATTCGACCTCGACATGGGCACCTGACCTGGCAAAGGGTCGAGACCCCTTGGACACGTAGCCGCCGTGTCTTGGGGTAGCGTTACCCAACAGAAGCGCATGGACCCCTCTGCCTTGAGTTGTGGTGTTCTCTCGCTGCCCTTGATATTTGGTGACGCCCGGTTGACTCTGTCCCAGCCAGGGAAGATTCGTTGCAGAGTCCACGAGTTTCACCACCATGGAGAAGCCAGCTTTGAACCCGTCCGAGCCCCCAGCACGACCCGATACGATTCCACAGGTAGATGAGCAGCATGGCGATGTACTCTCTGTTGTCACCAACGTCCTCACTGCCGAAGTGCATCCCCTCGAGACATCGTTTGAGCCGGATCCCGCGAGTAAGATGAGCAGAGGGCGGCGGAGCGCGATTATCGTCCTGGTCATCATTTGCAATCTGCTTCAGGTTTCTATTCCCATATCCAGTGTTCTATACAGTGTCTACGCGTGCTAACTCGTCGTGCAGTACACCTCGATGTTCTCGACCGTCGCCGGCGGATTCGAATTCAGCAAGCTCCTCGGCGTCGAATTCGGACAGGGACAGACGAACTGGATGGCAGCTGCATACTCGTAAGAGCCAACGATTCCCTCCCACACAGGATCCCACACCAGCCCCTCACACACACGCGCTGACCAAATCCTACAATGCCAGCCTCACCCAAAGCGCCTTCGTCCTAATAAGCGGCCGCCTCGGCGCCGTCCACGGCCACAGCAGACTCCTCCTCGTCGGCGGCGCGATGATCGTGATCTTCTCCATCGCCAACGCCTTCTGCACCACATACACGTCGTTCATCGCGGTGCGCGCGCTCACGGGCATCGGCGGCGGAATCCTCATGCCGAATGCAGTCGCCGCGCTGACGATTATGATCCCCGCGGGGCCCGCGCGCAATCTGACCCTCGCCGTGTTTGCGGCGTCGCCGCCGATTGGCGCGCTTGTTGGGGCGCTCATTGCCGGGGCGGTGTTAGAGACCACGGAGTGGAAGTGGCATTTTGTAATTATGTGAGTGTTGTCGTTATGGCCCGGGCAGATGGGGGTTTGTATGGTCAGGATTGAGACTGATATAATGGGTGTAGAGCGTGTCTCGGTACGGTCGCTGTTGGGAGTCTGTTTTTGGTTCTTCCGCGTGAGGAGCCGGTGGATAAGGGGGGGAAGATTGACTGGGTTGGCGCGGGGTTGGGATTAAGCGGGCTGCTCCTGTTCAGCATCGCGTGGAAGTGAGCTCTTCCTTACCCTCTAGCTGACATCAGAGTATATCTAACCATGTGTCTCCAACAGCCAAGCCCCCTCAACCGGCTGGGACTCCGCAACCCCAATCGCCACCCTCGTTATATCAATCGCCCTCATGGCCGCCTTCATAGTCTGGGAACACTCCTTCGCAACCGAACCAATCATGCCCCTCTCCGCATTCAAAGCACCCAGCTTCAACGCCCTAATCCTCGTCGTCCTCTTCATCTACATGTCCGTCGGGATCTCCCTGTGGTACATGGTCGCCTGGCAGCAGCTCGTGCGCGACTGGACCGTGCTCCAGGTCGCAATCGGCTGGATCCCCTACGGCGTCGGCGCGTCGGCTGCCGTAATCCTCGCCGCCTGGCTCGTCACCGTCTGGGAAGCACAATACATCCTCGCACTAGGCTGCCTCGCCTCCTTCGCCTCGAGCGCCCTGCTAGCCAGCATGCCAGAGCAACAGCTGTACTGGAAACAGATCTTCCCCTCAACGGTGCTGGGCAGCCTCTCGCCGGACTTCGTCTTCGTCGCCGCGCAGATCATCGCGAGTAACAGCGTCTCGAAGCGCGAGCAGGGCGTCGCGGGTAGCCTGATCGGGACGCTGAATCTGTACGGGAATAGTCTGGGCTTGGGCTTTGCGGGGACGATTGAGGGGCGGATTGCGAGGCGCGGTGGAGAGGTTGCGGGGTTTCGGGCCGCGTTGTGGTTTGGGGCTGCGCTTGCGCTTGCGGCGCTCGGGTTGGATTTGGCGTTTGTGAGGTTGAGGCATGTTGATCGGGTGGAGGGGGATGGGGATGAGCGGGGGAGGGACGGTGTGGAGGGGCGGTAAATACAGGGTTCAGTGCGCTTGACCCTGAGGGTTGTGTAGCTGTTGGTATTGGGTGTTCTTACTAGGATAAGATAGAGGAGATATTTACTGGAGGAAAAATGAGGATAAAAAGTTTCTGTGATTTATGATATCTAGAAACGTGCACTGTAATAGGTAAATGGATGGAGACCGCTGGCTGGACAGCAAAGCAAGGCCCTTTAATGCTTGATCTGAAGTAAATACAGATAATCCTATAAGCAGGCCACCGTGACAGTCGCCGTTAAGCCTCAAATACCTCAGGAGGAACACGCTGTTCATATATAAACCTCAGGTGGCGACCACGGCCAATTGACTGGCCAACTGCCCTAACTCCCCACGCAGAGATGGGTATGGCTATACAACCACAAATACTATCGCTATAAGCCATGCAAGCAGTAGTGGCCAGTATTGACCTGTAGGCGACGGCCATTGTATAACCGACAGTTACCTGAGTCTTATCATGATACCCCCTGTGAGGGGTGCTATGCGTGTTTATTCTGTCTACCCAATACGACATCAATTATCTCAGTTATGAATTCAACATGTTCGCGAGAGAAATCAATCCCGCCAGATCCACCATCCCCTCAAAGGCAAAACGACCACCCAGAAGCAGTCAAGAACCCCAACTCAGGAATGATAGCCGCGCGTAGATCCAGGCCGAGGAAGGGAATAGTCAACTGATACCAGCGATAAGCCCTACGAACCTGGCTCTTAGCTTTATTAGCTCCCTCACCATCCACCTTCTCCAACTCCATCTCCAACGGTTTACCGAATACCGATTGCTTAGCTAGCCGATAAGGTCCAGCGCAGAGCGCACGAACAAGGTGGGTTTCCCTCAATACCCCAAGACTTCTCCGTGCGCTATACGGAGCACGTAGCTTACCATCTATCTATCTCTATCTACGAGGTACAGATGCTCTCAATCTTCCATCGCCCTCATCTCTCCTCGCGCCGATTACCCCCGCACTGTACCCACAGTACGCGCTCTGCACATCCTGGTACGAAACTCCCCGCCGCCGTCGCAATTGGGCTATGGGTTCTGCTGCCGTTTGTGCCTCCGGCGTTGAGGAGCCGGGCTCGGAGGTGAGTGGGAATGACGATGTGAGTAGGCTGATTAGAGCTAACTGGATGTAGTGGTTGTAGGTCGAGTGATGGGGATAGATGTGGAACGGGCGTGGAATGAGGCTAGAATATGTCTTGTGAGCTGTGCCAATGTTGATATCTACTTGTTTGTTTGTAGCGGTCATGATTTAGAGTTTTGTTTGGGAATATGTTATTCGTCAAGTGCATCCTTTGCGTAAATTGATTTGGTTGTCTTCTACGGTTTTATGAATGGTTCCGTCAAGTTGAATAGGATAGCACTACGGGTAGGACTGCGCTTGAGGCTTGTCCAGCCCTAGTGCCTGGATGAGGCCCACCTGTGCAGGTCACGTTTGGTCTAGCTCCAGATATCGCATCCACAGAGTAGCTAAGGAGATCCATCACTGGGCTCAGTGATAACCTTTCCGCTGTGAGCAGATAAGATACGCCCGATTTGAAGATAGGATAGCAGAGACAAAAGCGGAAAGGTCGAGATGACTGGATCCACGGGCTGGCCCGGTATCTCACCGGGGACAAATGAAGGATCTCCCCAAGGTAAACGATTAGATAGAGGATCCTTGATTGGCGGCGATCCATCGACGGTTCGGTACCCAGTCCACAGCAATTACTCACGGATTCTTGACTGCTCTACAAAGACGCTGATTCGATGGTTTACCTTCTACTATCTCTGTATGTCAACAGCTGCCATGATAGTGATAGTAGCGAGACTGAAATACTCCTTATAAGGATACCATTTGCCCTCAACCAGGTTGGAGTCTGACCCAGAACTACAGCGACTCGAGATTAATCATGGCAATGACATTCACCGCTGAAGATGGACTGGGCCAGGTGGAAAGCTCGTTCGGACTCTGGAGTGCCATCAGTCTGGGCTGGCTGAGTCTCAACGCGTTCGGCGGGATATCCTTTATTCTGTTCGTCGGCCTCTCGGCTGGCGGACTTCCTGCGATTCTCTATGGCTTGTGCGTTCCTTCGAAATGATCCTGCCTGGGAATGGAAAGATCCTAACAGACATACCGTGCAGCATCGGCGCTGGCATCGCAATGACCCTCCTCGTCCTAACACTGGCGCAATGCGCAGCGAGATTCTCAACAGCCGGCGGCGCATACCATTACTCATGCTTCCTCACCCCGCCCAAATACCGGCGCCAGGTAGCCTACCCCCTCGGCTGGCTCAACTATCTCGGCTTGATCTTCACGCACGCGGCCTGCTGTGCCATCGTTGCAACCTCCACCCTGGGCCTGATCAATTTGTGCCAGCCAGACTTCGAAGTGACAACGCGATGGCGTCTCTTCCTGGTCTATCTGGCTGTTGTGGCTATCTGCTGGATTCTCAACCTCCGGGGGCTGAAAAGCATTCCGACCCTGGAGCTGCTTGGATGTTTGTGACTCTGTCTCCGTGGATATATCATGCGTGTGAGCTAACATCACTGTCAGGCTACGTTACAATCATCGCATTCGTGGCATACACCATTCTCCTCCTCGTCAAGGCACCCAAGGCGTCTGCGCGGTTTGTGTTTGTGGAACCCACAAATGACACCGGGTACGTGGCTACACTTGTCACACAACCTGCTTTCACGAATACTCCAGGCTCATCAGAACTCTAGCTACGCATCAACATCATTCTCCATCGTGCTCGGCCTATTCACCAGCTTCTCCACCCTCATGTCCTGCGAAGCGGCATGCCACCTCGCCGAGGAACTACCGACGCCGAAACGCTCCCTGCCCCGGATCCTGCTCATCATCGTCGTCTCCCAGGTCGTCGTGGGTGTCATTTGGATTCTGGTCCTGGGGTTCTCGATTACGGATCTGGATGCCGTTTTGAGGACGCGCACGGGGTGAGCACTTCTTACCTTCCTTCCTTCCTTTCTTGAGACATTTCCTCTAACACCATGGTAGAATCCCCGTCCTCGAGCTCATCCGGCTAGCAACCAGCAGCGATGCCGCCGCCATGTGCTTTGCCATCGTCCTCATCATCAACAACGGAACATCGGCGCTCGCGAGCGCCGTCGCAATGAGCAGGCAGGGGTACGCCTTTGCGCGGGATGGCGGGTTATTCTGGAATAGCAAGTATGTTTCCTTTTTCCCTTTCCCTTTTCCTACGCCTCAGTGCACGGCACCCATGAGAATAAGTGTGCAAGACAACTAACGCCGACTCACGTAGACTCATCGAACGCTCGTCAGCGACGGAAATCCCAATGTGGTCCATCAACCTGCCGTCGCTTCTCGTCGCGCTTATCGGTTTAGTGTAAGTGATTTATTTGCTCCATTCCATCATGCCAATCTTCATCATACAATGGATTCGAGTCTAACGTCCGTTTCCTTCTTCTTGCGCGACACAGATACCTCTTCTCCGACGCGGCCTTCAATGCGATTATCGGCGGGCAGGGCGTCTGCATGATCATCAGTTTCGGTATGTATACTCTTTTTTTCCCCCACCAAGAAGACCCTCGTAGCGACGTGGATGGCGACTAACGCAAGACAAATAGCTTTCCCTGCCCTGACTCTCCTCGTCACGCGCGGAAAACTATTGCCGAGTAGTCCCCGATGGAACCTCGGTCTCTTCGCAACCCCGATTTATGCATTTGTGGTTGGGTATGCGCTTCTAGTCGTTGTGGTTGCGCTGGTACGTGGAAACGAGCAATACCCCCTTCACCGAATTCCTTACTTCCTTTCCTCATTCCCATTCTCCCACGGGCGTGTATACCCAGCGAAGAACCTCGAAGCTAACTAACTTGAACCCCTCCAGATGCCCCAAAGACACCCAATAACACCCCTAAACATGAACTATACAATCCTCATCCTCGGCGCGCTACTGCTTGCCATGGCGCTTTCGTGGTTCGTCGAGGGGCGGAAATCGTATTCCCCGCCGCTGGATACGGAGTATGCGTCGACGACGACGACGAGGACTGTTGTTATCGAGGGGAATGCGCTTCCTCTTCCTGTTGATGAGGAACAGCGGGTTGGTGCGGAGGATTCGAAGGGTGCGGTGAAGGATGGGAAGTAGGCTGCTAGTGTAGTGAGCGAGTGAGCTGGGAAGAGAAGAGACGAGAAAAGGGGAGAGGAGAGGAGAGGTAACAGCCTGGGAGATGAGATTATTTCGTTTTGTTTCTGGCCTTGTGTTCTACTTCTCCCGCTGGATCCTGTAGTTCACGGAAAGGTGGGGGAATTCGATATTAATGCTCCTCACTTCACTTGTCCAACGAGCACAGCCTATCATACGAGTAGTTTATCAAGGCCGATGCCGAACGAAATGGCCTAGCTTAATATATATCGTACTACCCAGTTGTGGCTTCGCCCTAGATCAACAAGGAAGGCGTGCCCAGATCCAGGGTAGTTGCCTCTCGTGGACCAGACCAGAAGTACACGTGGAAGGTGCAACCAAGCTACTACTCATCAGACAAGGAAGGCACGGCGGGTCGCTCCCTCCTTCATCTCTACCGGCAGTGCTGGGAAGGTGCGGCCCACGAAATGACCTAATATGGAAGCTACGAAACCGCCCCCGATCGCTCCTTCCCTGCTTGACAGCTATAACAGAGGGAAGGCGGGACTCGCTCCCCGAGTGAGCGGGAGCCTATCTCTTTTTTTCATACGGATCATGCTTAAAGAAGGAATGCACGTTCCATCGCTCCTTCCCATCATCGTCAAAACAGCATACCCAGCTCAAGATGGAAGGCGCGGCGCTCTAAGTGGCCAACTAGGGAAGGCACGAAAGGGCTCACCGTCGCTCCTTCCTCCTCTGATAATTGCAGGGCTAAGAAGGAGCGAGCGACTAGCTTCCAAGGTTGGAGTGGACCTTCCCTATTTGGATCTTTGATCTTGAATAAACAAAGGAAGGAGCAACCTTCACATGTATTAGAAACGGAAGGTACGCTCCGTCGCTGCGTCCCTGGTTGTTGAAATAGCACACACACACACACACACTCTCTCTCTCTCTCTCTGCTCGATGAGGCGAGGGGCGACCCAGCGTACTTGCCTCATCGTCATAATAAGTATAGTATAGAGGGAAGGGGCGACCAAGCCACCGACCCAAAGAAGGAAGGCACGATGGTCTGAGGTCGGGCGCTCCTTCCTTCTGTAATAGCCAGTCATACAAGGAAGGTACAAACCACCAATCGCTCCTTCCTTTTCTGGCAACTACGACCTGGGGAAGGTGCGACCCGTGAGCATAGATATAGAAAACGGAAGGTATACGCTCCATCGCTCTTGCCATGCTCGTCGACGAGTATGTTGGTTTGTTGGGGAAGACGCGACCCCGGTTGTAGTCAGGTGTGCAAGGTACGATGCTGAGTCGCACTTGTCGGACAAGCTATTCACTATACCAACCTGGTGGAAGAGTGCCATCTTACAGGAGCCTGGAGGCGGACCTCGAGCCCGAGCCCTGAGAACAATCTAGCCTGCTGCATACAGAATAAAGTTAGGGTTCTTGGCCTTGCGGCACGCTCCGAAGTATAAAATGAAACCTTATCTGTCAGCGCAAAAAGCAAGCATATCTCATAGCTCGTCTACTGTAATCTAATATAATCGAACAAACGCAAGCCCTTTCTAACATCGTACACTCCCCCAAATCAACCAGCACCAGTACCAGTAAACTCCACGGGCCCCTCCCCCGCCGCCAAATTACACTGCCGAAACAACCTCACCTCTCCCTCCCCAAACGCCCCAACAACAGAATGCAGCACGCCGCGATTATGAAAGAGCACCAGATCGCCCTCTTCCCAATCATGCGCATACACATACTGCGGGCTGATCGCGGGTCGTTGCAGGTTATATACGATCTCGCGGACGCGCGCGAGGTCGTCGATCACGCTGCCGTCTTTCCGGTGGATCTTGCGGATCGCGGACGGGTGGATTTGTAGCGCCGGTTTGCCCGTTACGGGGTTCGCCCAGACCATGGGGAGGGTTTGGATTTTGGAGGCCTCGATGGGGGGTAATTCTGAGTCGGGGAGCTCGAGGTTTTCGCTGTAGAGGCCTAGGCCTGTCGGGAGGGAGTGGGCTGGGGACATCCAGATGTAGCTGTATGTGCTTGTTAGGTCGCTCGGTTCGCTTTCTTGCAGGGAAGTGACTTACGGATGCGGCGCATATTCAATCCTACTCCCGAGGACAAACTCCTTATCCTCGTCGGAAAGAAGCTCAAACATGCGCTCCCCACTCACAAACGCCGTCGTCCCCAGCGGGACATCCATCGTCTCCCCAGACCCATCATCATACCTCAGCGTCTGCCGTCTCCCCCGCGGAACCCTCACAGCCAAGAGCGTCGTCACCCTTGGCGGATAGAAATCATACAGCGCCGCATCGATATGCCAGCGGTAGAACCGCGTGAAATCATAATCATCTTCATCGGGAATCGCATCGCGGTGGAAGGTCCGGTGGTGCGGGTGCTTGAGCTGGATATCTTTCAACCCTTCATATTCCTCGACGAAGCCGTGCCCGATGACTTGCACCTGCGGCTGGTGCGGGATGGTCTTGAGGTCCGGGTGCAGGATACTCCGCTTGGCGTCGACGGTCTTGCCGTGCCCGTATTCCGTGGCGGAGGGGTCGAAGCGGCGGGTGAGTTCGTACTGCGCCTTTGGGGTGAGCGATTTCTGGTTCTTGATTACCACGACGAGGTGCGTGTGTAGGGCGTTGGAGAGAGTGGAGAATGCGTCGTCGGTTAGGTTCTCGAGGTCGACGTTTGTGAGTGTTGCGCCGAAGTCGATGGCGGAGCCCGTGGGGGGCGTGAGGGGTTCGACGGTAGGTAGTATGCCCATTTTTGCGCGGTGTTTGTCCAAACTCTTCGATCTTCTGACGTTTCACCATTGCGGGTTTGGGCTTGGATTTATACTATTTTTCCCAGGCAAAAGACCCGCGGCCGAGTCCTAGACGGGCTCTTCCGCGCACGGCGCCCGCCGACATTCCTTATCGTGACGAGCCCTTATCAGCATGTTTTGCCTCTGGGGAATCTTCAACCCATCGCTTTACGTGAAGAAACTGTCAATGGAATGTGTGATTATACTACGCATCAGATCCAACTTCTCAGGGCCAGTCCACGTGCCGCCCTAATTCCGAAAAGTTAGCGGCCGATTGATCCCCGTCCACTACACCAGAAATACATATACTAGGGAACTAGACTATACTAGTGGCCAAAGCGCTCGGAGTCGTATTCATCCGAGCATACAACGCTAATAATATTCACGCAAGCCTCCACCAAGCCTTCAGGGACCTGCAGACATCGACTGGTCGATATTTCTCTGTACACATCCCTCATGTAGAGACATGCAGTCTGACGGTGATGAACTTGTACCACAGTACGGAGTAATATCTGCAGAATCTGCAGTTTCCACTCGCGCGAGTCACTGCAATGGAGCTCTCTTTCCTTTTTCAGCCTAGTTCTTCTTCCACCCATATTCATTCAGTATTGAATGAATCCCGGTCGCTCGCTCAAGGTATTCGAGGAATCAGACCTGCAACATTTGATACCCCCTCAAAACTTCACCATCATCATCCCCCTCCGATAGCGCCCGTACCTTCAGCACTACGTTGTAGTCGGGATCTCCGGCCCAGACCCGACGGCCTCGGGCGATCTCTCATGCATTTTCAGCCCCAAGTCCACCTGACCAGTGACGCGGCTCCAAAATAAACCGAAATATGGAGTCCCCATCGCTCACTTCGCCAATAATGCCGCCCGGCCCCCTGTTGCATGACCTCATTGATTCCCCGTGCTTTAACGATTCTAGGCAAGAGCCTCCTAATTGAGGCGTCCAGGGACGAGTCGGGTCGTCTCCTTGCGTCGCCCTGACTCACTCGAACAGTGGAGCTCGTGCGGCGTGCTATCTCCCCGAGATCTTGCGAGCTCGAGCCTCTTGGCTCTGGACAGCGACTCGACTCCCGGGCCGATTTCCAGAATTCCCGACGTATAAATGAGTCGAAGGCCCCGATGCCCAATCCCCAATTCTCAATTCCCAGTGCTCAGTCACAACCATCGACACAAATAGAGCCACCGTAAAAATGCCCTCCCTAGCCACAATCCGCGCCTCAAACACTCTCCTGCGGAGCACGCTCAAAAACCCCACAGCCCTCTTCGTCGGCGGCACGTCCGGAATCGGCGCAAGCACACTCCGCCAATTGGCGCGGCACACGGAGAGCCCGACGGCGTACATCATCGGGCGCAACGAGGCGCGCGCGAAGCCGTTCCTCAGTGAACTGCGGGGGCTCAATGGGAATGGGAAGTTCCACTTCATCGAGGCGGATGTTTCGCTTGCGAGGAATGTGGATGGCGCGTGTCAGGAGGTTTTGCAGAGGGAGGGGAAGTTGAATTTCTTGTTTATGACCCCTGGGGGGATTTCGTTGGGGGGGAGGAATGGTGAGTCGAACTGCATTGTCCGCACTTACTGGAGCTCCGAGTGGGGTTTGGAGGGTTGGGGGCGAAACCTCCAGGTCCTCCAAGTAGAGTCCGGTTTAGCTAACAAGAATCCCCTACTAGAAACATCCGAAGGACTCGACTACCTCTTCGCGCTCCGCTACTACACGCGCATGCGCTTCATCACAAACCTCCTCCCCCTCCTCGAATCCACCCCAAGCACCGAACCAACACGCGTAATCAGCATCTACGGCGGCGGCTTCGAGTTCCCCATAAACACGTCAGACCTGGACCTAAAACACACCTTCTCCCTGCTAAACGCATACAAGCACTCGATCACAATGACGACGCTGTCGATGGAGCACTTGGCGAAGTTGCACCCGAATGTGTCATTCATCCACGCGTACCCGGGCCTCGTGGGGACAAATATCTACAGCAATAGTTTCCCGGCGCCCGTTGCCGCGTTTTACAATTACGCCATGTGGCCGCTCATGTGGCCGCTTTCCGTTGGCGTTGAGGAGTGCGGCGAGCGGCATCTGTTCCATTTGAGTTCGGGGATGTATCCCCCCAAAAACGCGGAGCAGGCGGGGAAGCCTGCGGAGGGTGAAGAGGTCGCCAAGGCCATTGACGGGAGTGTTGGTGGTGGAGCGTACCTACTCAACTGGAAGGGCGACGTCCGCTCGAGCGCGAAGATCCTCGAGCAGTATCGGGAGGATGGCACGGCGGAGGTCGTATGGCGGCATACGGAGGAGATTCTGGAGCAGGCAGTTCGGCGGTGATGGTGGTCGTGCTTGCGATCGTGATTGCATCTGGCTTTGAGTTGCTGGTTCCAACTCGGCTACCATAGGGGTGGACTGCGTTATGTATGGAGCGCTGCGAAAGCTAGACGGGTCTCAACTTGGATGTAGTATATTAGAAATAGATCTCTTTTCTTCTCTCGGGATGGTATCGTTTAAGCCTCTCGAACATGGAACTAATGAGGGGTTTTCTCTTCTTGTGTCGCCAGGTTTGTGAGGATGCTGCAGGAAACAACGATAACACGTACAACATGGACATAGAGAAGGACGACGCCTATCCTGCAGAAGACGGAGGCGAGCACCGCATCGCATGGACTACCCAGTCGAGACAGGGCCGAGTACTGCGCGGGAAACCACAAAAGAAAGGGATTGAATGACGAACTCCGGCAGTAGGCTGGGAGATGGAAAGAGGAGAAATGCTTTCGCTTACCATAATACTAATACTACTACAATTCTACTAGGTTTTATGCTTGGTTGTGTGAAAAGCCCCTTTGATCTTTGTGATAGCATGGTGCAATTCTACACTACACCCCCTCCCAAAGGTCCAACTCAACCCAATGCATCCCACCGTCAAAGCCGCGCCGTCTGATCTTTCGTAAGCTCGCGACTAATTTCCTCGCCCAGGGCGAGAACAGTCTCCTCCTGTAGTCTCTGTCCTACGATCTGAATCCCCACGGGTGCACCATCTAGAAGCTCGGCGTCATCTGGACAGTCAGCAGCATATTCACAATGAAAAGGCAGTTCAAGAATAACGTACAGTCCTCATGCACGACACTATCCATCTTATTCAATGCCGAATATTCCGCTGGATATACATCGATATCCTTCCGCGCGCGCGTCACCGGTATCACTGAAACGGCGTAGTCCAGGACGTTGAAGGCGCACGTATATCCTAAATAGAACCCTCATTAGCACAGGCTAGGCCAACGGCTCTCCCTCACCGCGACCTGTTGCCCCATGCAATCCACAATAATAATAGTAGAATCCAACATGTACTCACCCATATACCGCACCCTCCCCATGGCAGGCGGCGGCCCATGATGCACCGGCGCAATAAGCGCATCAACAGCCCTCCCCGTCCCGGTGAGTGCGGCAGTACCATTCCAGTAATTGAGGTATTTCCTGCGATACTCGCGAAGGGCGACTGTCCGTCTCATGACCTCGGACGCGTCGACTGGGGCGCTTGGTTTGGATCCGAAGATCGTTGGCGTGGCGGGTTCGTCTGTGAGTGCGAGGGCGGCGTGGAAGGCGGATCCGCCGTCTATTAGGATGTTTTCGCGCTGTTTTTGTGATGAGGTGTTAATGGTTTGGTTTGGGATTGGGATTGGGGATTTGTGTATGGGGGAGGAGGCTGTCTTACCCATATGGTTAGGGCTTCTGCGTGCGCAGGGGGGTTCCATTCGATGACCTGGTTTCGATAAGGTCAGCTAGCTGCCATGTTTTGCCTAGAGGGTAAATGTAAGTCGGCAAGTAAACAAACCGTATGTCCCAGCGACTTCAGCAACTGCACAGTCTCCGCCAACGCCCTCGCAACAGGCGGCTGGGGGTTAACAACCCCATCAGACCGCAGAACCCCAAACGCAAGCCTCCCCCCATTCCCCCGAAACCTGCCTTTTACCGCCTCAAAAATACCCTCCCGCCAGGGCAACTCATGCACACCGGGATCCCCCCTCCACGGCTCACACCCAAGCAAAGCCTTGGTAAGAACCACCAAATCACCCACCGAATGCCCCATCGGCCCAACAACAAACGGAATCGCCGCCTGGCCATCCACAATCGACGCAATCCCCTGGAAGGGCAGTCTTCCAGTTGAAGGCTTAAGCCCGTAACAGCCGTTAAAGGCCGCAGGGACGCGGATGGAACCTCCAATATCCGTGCCTAGTCCGATCGGCGAGCCGTCCAGCGCGAGGAGCCCGCCCTCGCCGCCGGAACTCCCGCCGACGACGAGGGCGCGGTTGGCGGGGTTCGGTGTGTGGCCGATTATATGGTTGGTTGTTTCGCCGGCGAAGGAACCTTGTGGTACGCTAGTTTTCACGTAGGGGATTGCGCCGAGGGCGCGGAGGTGGCTTACGATTGTGCTTTCGGGGCGGGATGTTGCCCCCGTTAAGGGTTTCCCTTCCAATGTGTCTAGCCACCCGACTATCCCCATGCTCGTGTCGACGCCTGCGACGTGAATCGTGTCCTTGAGACTTATGGGCAGGCCGTGGAGGGGCCCGAGGGGTTTACCGTGTTCGGCGAAGAAGGCGTCTAGTCTTCGCGCGTCGTCGAGTGCGGCGGGGAAGATGATTTCGTGGAGGCAGTTTATCTACAATGCATCAGACACCATATCATTTCGATGCAGTATCGCCTTGAAACAAGAGATAAAACTATACATACCATCTGATGAGCAACCGCAGCCCGATGACAAAACGCCCGAACGACATCCTCGCACCTCCACTCCCCGCTAGAAGTCTTGCGGAGGATATCTACGGCGCTGGATTCCGTGATCTTAATCTCTTGCGTGGATAGATATCGTCGGATCTCTGGCCCGGTTACGTTCGGTAATTCTGTCGGTGGGGGGAGGGGGGTTGCGAGGCGCCATTCCGGTGGGATTAGGGCGAGGAGGGATTCTCGCTTTGCGGCGGCGGTTGCTTTCCAGGTTGGTTCGGTCATGTTCGCTTTCGATATTCAGAGAAGCAGAATGGAGAGGAGGTGGAATTGGTGAACAGTTTGTGAATGTTTAGGATATGGGATGTCAGCTTTATAAGCTGAGTTGGGGTCCGAAAGGGAAAGGATGCCGAGGTCGTCGGAGTTATGCTTACAGTAATCGGAGTTAGCACCCTCTATACGAGGCAACGGCGTGACGTTCGGCTTCTGCTACAGAGGGATGGTCCATATACCCGTTTTATTCGACTTCTAAGGTGAGGGCTGCAGATAGTACTAGTATAGTTCCTTGGAGAACCCAAGAGCAGATCCGGTATGGCAATCTAGAAGGGAACCTACGACTTGGATAGTTAGACAGACACTCATAGCCCCAGAGTGGAATTCAAGAGGAGAAGATATAACCAGGTTAAAAGGGTACATACAGATGAGATGCTATCTATCTAGGCACAGTCCCTCTCAATCGCATGAGCAAAGCCGACCTGTCCCGACCTGCGCGAGTCGCATGTTCTTATAAGGTCACGGGCCCTTGTAGTGGTATGCGAGCCAGTGTGACAGAGATAATAGCTTAAAAGGAAGAATTAAAGTTATTTATACATGTATATTTATAGATTTAAAGATTAATACTAAGGTATGGAATATTTAAACCTTGCAAGGGAGTTAACTATTTATATAGTTTTAGTTAGCTATAGGCTGCCTAAGGCCTATATAAATAATATATAGTTTCTAGTGCCTTATAGCTACCCCCCTTTTTTAAAACTTTTATTTTTAAAGACTTAAAGCTTTATAAAGTTTATCCTTAGTATAAAACTATTAAAATCTTTTTATAATAGTAAAAACCCTATAAAAAAAGGTTATAAAAAAAGTATTTTTTTATTTTATAAGGCCTAGGTAGGATAAAAAGGTTTTTATAAAAAATAATACTCTTATAAAAAGTTACTTTTTAATAATAAAAAGGTATTATAAGGGTTTACTATTAGTAATAAAGAGTTAGTATAAAAGTAAAAGGTTCTAAAAGTAAGATTATTATAAAAATAAAAGGTAACTAAATAGGTTTAAAGGGACTATTAACTAGTCCCTAGTATTTATTATATATTATTTATATATCCCCTTTACTATTATATATAACTTTACTTTACTAAAATCTTACTTTATTAGGCTTATATACAGCCTATTTTTTTTTATTTTTTTTTTATTTTTTTTTAAATCTTATAGTACTTTTAACCTTTTTTTATTTATAATACTATTATTAAAAAAAATTTATACCCCTACCTGCTTTTTACTTTTATAGCCTAATTTTTTTTTTATATTTTTTACCTTTAGGCCCCCTTATTTAATATAAGTACTTTTATTACTAGTAAATTAGCTTACTTATTTTTTTTATTTATTTATAGGTATTTTATAGCCCTTAGCCTTAGTATTTTTACTTATAATATTCTATCTTTTTCCCCCTTAGATGGGAATCTAGTTTATAATAGCCTTTATTTTATACTTAGTATATAAAGTTTTTATAGGCTACTTTTACTATTAGTTTTATAATTTTTTATAAATAGTTATAAAGTTTATTAATACCTTTATAGCTAATATCTAGTATATTAAATATTATACTTCTCTTTTTATAAGGATTTACTTTATACCTAGTAATTATTAGGTTTAGCTTATAGCCTAGCTACCTTAACCTATTAGTTAGCCTATACCCCTTTAACTAGTTTTAAACTAATTATAATCTATATTATTAGTTAAATAAACTATATACTTATTAATATAATATTATTTCTTATAATTATAATAACCCTTTAGGGTACTAACCTAGTACTTATACCTTTAACTATTTTTTTATTTTTTAATTATATAAAAGTAGCCTATTTTTACTAGAATTTAGTTATACCTTTTATATATTTTTTACTAAAATAGGTATTTATTTTTTATTTTATAATATAATATATTTAGTACTAGGGCTAAGCCCTTATATTCTATTTTATAAAGTATGTATAATATTAGAAAGTAGTTTTTATTATATATACTAGTAACTAACCTCCTCCTTATTATAAATATAATATATATTATAAGGTTCTAGCTACTAGTTACTTACTTTTATTTTATATTTATATTTCTAGTAGCTATTATATCATGCCTAATAATACCCTAGTTAGTTAAAAGTATAATAATTATATTTACTAAGATATATACTATTCTTTATTTAACTATAATAACTAAGATAGTTAGTTATACCCTTTTTATTCTTATAAGGGCCTGAGGCCTGAAGGGGTTGTGATAAGTGTGAAAGGGTATAAAGGCACTTAATAAACAATATTAATAATAGAATCCATGCGTGAATCAATAGTCAGGTTGGTATCATAGATTAACGCTGAGTTGCGAAGTCTCTGCCTTCGCGAAGGGAGGATATCCTTCCATGTGCTGAGTCAGCCCCTGGCTGACTCAGTCCGTGAAGTTCTAACTATCCTCTATATATATATGGTGAGGGTCTTACAGTTGCCCCCCCCTCTCAAGGTCTTGGTCCCTCAAGACCTGCTTGTAACCCTTAAAAAACCTTTCGCGAACGTTAAAAACCCCTTGGGAAAAAATTCTCTTGGCTCGCGAGTAGG